>JABAYD010017704.1:0-22218 GCA_014822095.1 Diplotaxis tenuifolia
TAAAATCATAAAAATACCATGACAAAAAGTGGGTCAAAATCATGGTATATCAATAAAATGTAAAGATAAGGTGAGATACGATCACCTTGTCGAAGTCCTCTACACGGTTTGATGGTTCTTGCTGCTCACCATTAATCATCACTATGTATGTCACTGTTATGGTGCAGTTCTTGATCCACAGTCTCCATTGATTACAAAACCCCATTTTCTCCACAACTGTATCAATAAAACTCGATTAAACCTTATCAAAAGATTTTGCTATATCAAGCTTCAAAGCCATAAATTTATTTTTAAGGTTCTTGGTATAAGGGAGTGCATTAGTTCATGTGCTATAAGGACATTATCAGTGATAAATCTCTTTGGAATGAAAGCGGTTTGATTCTCCGAGATGATGGAGTTCAACCATGGCTTCAATCTGTCAACTAAAATTTTTGACACTATCTTATAAGCCAAGTTTGCCAAACTTATTGGTCAGTAATCTTTTATCGTAACTGGGTTCTCTATTTTAGGGATTAAGTAAATGTGAGTTTGGTTCAATTGTGGATCTAAACGACTCTGCTCAAAGAATTGCCTAACAAAAGAGAGAACACCTGATTTGATGACATCCCAATGTTGGCGATAAAATGCTAGTGTCATACCATCCGGCCCCGGAGAATTGTCAGGATTCATAGCAAAGATAGCGTCCTTCACCTCGCTCTCTGTAACTGCCTTAGTCAGGTCCCTATTGATTTGATCTGTAATTGTAGAAGGAATACATCCATTAGTTGAGGACTTATTTTCACCCCTTTACTACTGTATAACCGGTAAAAATAGTCTTCAATATGATGATGAATATCTTTTGGATTCTTATAAATATTCCCTTTATCATCTTGGATGTGGAAAATCCGATTATAGTTCCTTCTTTGCTTTGTCTTGTCATGGAAAAACTTAGTGTTCTTGTCACCAGCTTGAAGCCAAAGCACCCTGCTTTTTTTTTTCTCCAAATTTCTTCTTCTAACCTGTAATGGAAATAGAGTTGCACTTTTAGACTACTAATAAGAGAATAGTCAAGAGCATGAGCATCATAAGCTTTTTGGAGATCACTCTTAAGTTAAGCAATTTGTTTTCCTGAATTCGTGTTCTGCGTGATTCTCCTTTGAGATAGAGCATTACGACATTTCCTAATAATATTAGTAATATCTCCAGTAGATAATTTTGTACCCTCCTGGGCGCATGTTTGCCCTATTACTTCCTTAAGACCTGGGAATAGTCTCCATCGGGAATCATATCTAAAAATCTTAGAATGCTTCCATCTGGTAGAATACATGTCTAATAACAATGGCCTATGATCGAATCCTATCCAAGGAAGTAAACTAACCAAAGCCGTAGGGTACATATCAGACCATTTCGCAATTCGCCATTGCTCTATCTATTATGGACATTATTGAATATTTAGCTCTTTTTCCCACCCAAGTGTATTTTCCTCCTATAGTTTTTATATCACGAAGACCTAAGACTGCAATCATTCTATTAAACAGAGAGAAAGAAGATGCAGACCTCACAACTCCACTTTTCTTTTCAGCCTTACCCCGTAAGTCATTAAAGTCTCCAATTAGTAATCTTGGCTTTTTTTGAATGAACCTGCGTATTCAGAACTGATCATATCATGCCACTGGTCTTGTCTATACTTATAAACAAGGCTTCCATATAGATAAGATAGCAAAAAGGTTTTTGATCCATCTTCAACACACATATCAGTACAGTACAACCTAAGGTTCTTCAAAAAAGATATTCTAACCCTGTCGTTCCAAAAAAAAGGCTGCACCCCCACTACTTCCAACCGCCGAGACTATTATAACATTTTGATACCCAAGATCCTTAGCTAGCTTATGTACAACAGTATCTACTTTCTTAGTTTCTACGAGAAGCATGATTTCCTAATGTATTTTAGATGTGGAATTTTCAAGGAGCTTCCCAAACCTTGACAATTCTAGTGCAACAACCTCATGGTTGATGTGGTGGTTTGTGGAGAACCACAAAACCATGGTCAGGTTGTTCTATCACAAGCCGCTTCGAGAGTGCTGCTTCTTCTTCCCCATCTTCAATGCTCTTCCTCTTAGTTCCTTGCTCTGGTTGAGTAGTAGTTGGATCCGTTTGTTGTCTAACGTATACTTGATTGTCCTGAATTTGATTGTGCTGGATCATCAATCTGGTCAGAGTCAGTGTACATAGGAGCCCCTGTACCTGCTGATTCTCCTACTTCCTTTATCGTCATATACTCCTCAATTGAATCCTTCCTCTCTTGAACCATCATATATGGATTGGTTCCTATGTCCATTAATTCATACTGACGTTGACTCATGTGAATACCCTCACTATAAACCTCATAACTATGTTTAAGACTTCCACAAAGCGTACAAAACTTCTGGAGGCATGTGTATCTGAATTCAAGTTGAAGTGGAGGCTTGTTCTTGATGATATCAACCATCCTTGTGAGTGTGATAACATCATCTACATCGAAAATGATCTTGACCCAAACTTTTGCTTCTCTGTTATTTCTTGGCTCTATGATGGAGACTTCTTTGACATGACCAAGCTTAGAACCGATGCTTTAACTATCCCGTGCCAAAGATAAATATTCAGGAGTTTATAGATCCAAACCTTGAAAGGAATTTGCTTGAGAAAAGTTGGAGAATCCATGTTAGACCACCTGTCAAGAGCCACAATCCACCCTCTGTAGCTGTAAGGTTGATTCTCTAGAACTGTAAGAAGATGACGCTTGGAGCCGAAGTAGAAATTTACTGTTTCATCATCATTAACTTGTCCTTTCACCTTCCCCACCAACTGCCAAGTTCTAGGGAGACCGACTTTGATTCCAGCGGGGTTTTGGTGTTCTGGGTTTAATCCCTTCGCTACCAAGCATAAGCGATGGTCTTATTCAAAATATTTTTGTGCTTATTCATGAACCGACCAGCGAGATCAATCAGCTTCGAGATTGAGATCCTGTAGAGCTTTCCATATGATATTTTTAGGATCTGCTTGTTCGTAGTACTGCTGATTGGGATCTTGATTCTGATCTTCACCTTGCATATTGATAATCTTAGGATTTCGATTAAGATTCAGCTTCATGATTTAGAAATCTCCTGGAGATTCTAGAATCACCTCGCGAAGGTAAGAGAGAAAAAGTCTTTTGATATTGATTGTTTTACTATATAGTAACCTAAGATTTGAAATATTTATGGTCAAATATCCGAAGTTGTATTCTTTCCAAATATTTAAATAATTTGATGATTAATTATGGATTTTTGGCTTGATTTTAGGCGTTAAATATTCATTTTGGTAAAGTCTTACCTCGCCTAAACCCTATCTTCGATTGACTATATATACTTTCTTAAACTATTTATACAATGCCTTCACAACCTAAATGTTTCAAAAGCATCATTGAAAATGAGTGGCATGAGTTTCATCTTTAATTTAAAGCCAAAGAAGTCTATGTGGAAGATAAGGGTGAAAGTAACAAGATTTTGGAAGCAAAACTCGGCTGCTGTTGGAGAGACCATAGAAATGGTTTTCGTGGATGCAAGATTACGCTGACCTTATTATTTATGTTCACAACATCTTTAACGTGTAAATCTGATGCCCACGTTTTTTACTTTTGAAGAGAGATAAAAATCCATGCGTCGATTAAAAAGGAAATGGTTTCCCAGTGTGATCATTTCTTCAGCCAATGATGTGTTAAGCTTCTTTTTAACTTTTCTTTTACACCCTCTTGCGGTTCATGCCAGACAACCAATTATCACTCTGGGCTCCAACCTATTCAGTATCGTTCGATTTTAGATGGAACATTCAATCCTGATTTTTTTGTACGTAAGTGATCCTTATTTTTGTATCTCAAGATTAACATACTAATATGATTTTTGTTAATATTGTTACCGCAGATGTTATTGGACAGATTGTCGAAGTCAGTCATGTAGAACTTGTTTCTGTAAATGGCAAAAATACCCAAAATATATCTCTTGAACTTCGTGATGCAAAGTAAGATGTTTAATATTTTATATGAAACCGTGGCATGTATTATAGAAGGTTTCTAAACCATATATTCGCTTACCTGAGAATTTTCATTTCTCTGTTTTGAATATAGTGATTAGCGACTCCCAATGGTCTTGTGGGATGGTTTGTGGTGATGTGAATGATACGATTCAGCTTCACAGTGAACAAACGGTAGTATGTGTTCTGAGATTTGGAAAGATTAAAGTTTGGAAAGGTGAGAAATATCTTTATGAAAAACATACTACACTCATTATTAATTTAAGATAATTATGCTGATGATGTGCTAATCATAAGTTTATTAAATGATTTTTAACAGAGGATCGTAGCATCTCGAATGCTTACAATGTTTCTGATGGTTCATTGAACCCATCTATGGTTGAGGTGGATGCGCTTATTCAATTTTAAGACAAACAATAGTTTTTTTGGGTTTTGGTTCTTTCTTTGTTTGCTAAAAACGGCACTGGAAGCATGACTTTCTCATATATCTATAATCTTGCTATTATAGGTTTCCCCAAGATGCGATACAACTAGCCATTATCGACCATAAGACTTTGTCTTTGACATCGGGTGTGAGTGATAAAGACGAGTTCTTCTTAAACACAACAAAGGAAAACAATTTCTCAAGTGCTGGAAACTAAGAAGGTTTTGGTTATATCTTATGCATATTAGTCTAAGTTATATCAGTATAATGTATCAGAATAAATTTTGTAACATTTGTTTGTGTTGTGAGGTTGAGAAATGTATTGTGCTTTGCACAGTTGCTAGTTGCTGGTATTGACTTTGATACGGGGTTGTATTACTTGAGCTGTAAAGTCTGTGCTAAGAAGCTTTTGATTGTGCCACATGATGCTAGTGATGAAGGTGATGATGAAGATGTGTTTGGATACAACTACTAATGTACTAAATGCAAGAACCACAATCCAAAAATTCTTTCAAGGTTTGATAAGCTCACTTTGCCCTTCTTAATTTTTCAATAGTAGTAATAAAAATTAGGTAATACATGCAAAAATAAATAATATTCATTTCACATAGAATTGATTCGGATAAATGACTATACATGTACAAGTTTATGATTAAGTTAGGAAAATAAATAAATAAATAAATAAATAATAAGCAGTAAATATAGTAAATAATAAATAGCAATGTAAATCCTAATCGAGCAAAGCAGTTGCTCTACTAAATTGATTGACGGTTTGATGGAAAGATGGTTCCTAGATGTAGGGTTTTTATTCGGGTAGGGTTATAATCCTATAGGCGCTAAACAGTTGTTTGCATGATATTAAAGAGCTCAACTACTTAATAACACATTCATCAGATTTAGCCTTTATGTATGAGTCTATTAACTAGATCTATTGACCCAAACAAATGATGTTTTGTTCGATCAACAACAGTGTCGATCAATTATTCATAGGAATATCGATCAATGCACCTTTCGCTCCATCGGTCGATTAGGCTTTCGTGAAATCGATCGAAGCGCTTCTATTTAAACTTTATGCGTGGGTTGAACAACGCTCACTGAGACCCTTAAACTATTGCTCTCGCTATAATCTAACAAATCTTAACATAATAGAATAAATTCAGGACAATATTTCTATCAAATCCGAAGATCGGGTGTTTATAGGTAGAGTCCTAGAACATAAGCATTAAGAATATCAAAAATTAAAATCCTATAGTTGGGGCTAATCCCCTTCACCTATTTAAATCCTAAACCTAACAGGTGGAATTCTTCAGTCATGAAGTTTGTCTCACAACTCATAGATGAATAGATATAAAATATAAAAGCAATAAAGAAATTTGATAAAAAAAAAGCAATAAATAAACAAAAGGAGTTCCAGGAGGAATCTAATGGAGTTCCTCCCTTCTCTCCTAGAACTAAGAACAAGAACAAAGTAAAAGGTAAATAAAGTGTAGCCCGTCAACTATGGTTTAGAAAACACATAAATAGGATTTATGGTCGTCCATGGGTATTTTGGTAACTTTGTGTGGCTTTTGGACTTTAGTCTATCATAAAATATACTCAGCCCGCGTTCTGGGATCAATATCGATCGATATCAAGTGTGTTGTATTGATCGACATACATTCCTCTTCTCGACAGCTTCCTTTTCTGAGGCAGACATACCACTTGTCAGTAAAATAAGCATAACTTCCGCTACAGAATAATGATTGACATCAGACTGGTGGCATTGGAAAACTAATTCAAAGATCTATTTTGTGTCAAATGATGGGTACAATCTAACGGTGGGAATGTCTCCATCCATAGCTAAACATCTGATGTGTATGTGTAGTTCTGCACTAAAAAGACTTTAGAAGACACCAAAATCACCACTTTCTTTCAGATCATCCCTTGACCTGTAAGTACTCTAAAAAACTCTAACACATAAAATATATCTTAAAACACTTATATACCATGGCTGAAAGTGGGTAAAATCCATGGTATATCAACTCCCCCAGACGTACCCTTTTGCTTGTCCTCAAGAAAAACAAATATGCAGTCTCTCTGAAAGAGGCTTTAAACAGCAGCGACTCACAAAATTTTAAACTTAGAACCATCACCTCTACAATGTTGCAACCATATCAAATAATTGCTAACCTCAGAGATACTTTATATACCTTATCCTAGCTTAGCAACCAAATCCATTCTACCATCAACTTAGCAAATACTGGTGTGACTTATCCCTCTACTAACCTCATTTCTCGCATAAAATAAAAGTGCAGGTTTTACCGTGGGAGTATTGATCAGAAGACATATGGACTCTTACCCCTGCAAGTATCTCAACACATAGGTACTATTATCTGATTCCTTTCTTCTCCCTTTTTCTCTCTTCTCCGAATATTTCTATAACTCAATGCCAATGAACAGAGACAAATGCTACTGCATTCCATCTTGTTCATCTTATTGATTTTTTTTTTATATTTTTCTTTTCTTTTTTTTTTTTGACAACGATGTAAACGAATAATGGAGTCATCGGTAATGTACTTACCCTTCGCTTTCATCGAAGTGTGATCATTCATTTGAATTATAATAGTGGAGTCATAGGCAATTTTCCTATCCTAATGCATCTCAGGAAATCATTTCAATATTTTATTTGTAGATGCTGAAGAGAGAGAGAAGGAAATCAGAAGCACACTGACTTTTTTTACCTTTCAGACTTGCATGAAGAATCCAATCCAATCTATACCAAGCCTTAAAGCAAGCAAATTAGTCATATTAGAATTGGAGGTCAGCTTTGGTTCCTTCAAACTTTCTAAGCAAGTGTGATCTAATGGCAGAATGATCCACTTAAGTATCTCTAGTATACTTTATTTGTCAACAAGTCTAAGAATGGTGTTTTAGAGTGGTTAGATAATCAGCAAAATTTTAAAACGATCAGAATCCCCTTCTTGACTCAATAAAAACTCTTTTTGAAAACATTTTATAAGACTCATGAACAAACGAATTACACTGTCCCCAGTGTATATCGGTCGGATTTATGTAGAAAAATAAATTAAAAGTGTTGAATGTAACAAGTAAGAATAATATGCCTGACCAATGTCGATTGACACAATGAAGTGATAATCGATAGTTGTTGATGAAGGGCGGTCGAATGATATTGACATTCTTTCATCGATAGATGGTTGGAGCAATCATTTGACACAATGAAGAGACAATTGATAGGTGGATATGAAGTGTTGTCGATCGATATCGAGCTGGTATCATCGGTCTATGTACTGAGAAATCGTGTACTCGGGTCTTTTTTTTAGACTCAGCATAATACAAAATATTAGTAGAACCTCCCCCAGACTTAAACAACACTATCGAATGTTATATAGTCTAAGATCGTCGGGAAAATAAATCATAACTACTAAATTTAACAAAGCAAAACAATATACCTTCCTTTGATGTGAATGTCAACCAACACAGTTAAATGGTGATCGATACTCTTGATTCTATGTCGAACGATTGTGTGCAGCTATCGCGATCCCTGTGCAAACTCGTCTTCCTTGGGTCTGAAATAAATAGAACACAAATAGAAAATAACAAAAAGAAAATTTTTAATGAACAGTAGCATGTTACAGTAATGTTGCTACAGTAACGTAGCTGCAGTGTCGCTTGGCATGACTGCTATAGTGGCGACCAAAGGGACTGCTACAATGTCGATCAACGGGACTGCTACAGTGTCAATCGCTGCTACGGTGCATCTACTACTGTAACTGTACTGTTCACATTTTTTTTTACCTGAAATAAATTAAAAAAATGAAAAATTTGTAGTAAATGAAATTAAAACCAAATTTAAAACAGACCAATCAGCGAGTTGCCTCCCACTCAACGTTTATTTTCAGTCATTAGCTTGACTTCTGGAGATCGAATTCAGTCCGGATGAGAATGAGAACATGCTCCAAAACAAGTCTCAATGTCTACTCTTTGAAACTTCATCATCTTTTTTTTTTTGTGAAAGCCTCCTCCATAGACTTTTCTTCTTTGTTTATCATCTCAGCAATAAAGAGAGCTTTAAGCTTTCCAAATGGCTGTGAGAAACTTCTGCTGCGCACTCTTGATTTCCTAACACCATTTGAGAATTGAAGAATCAATGATAACTTAGGACTTCCCTTAGTCATTTTACTCTTCTTCCAATTCCTCCTCTTATTTTCCCCAAACTTGTCTGATCGCGTGGTGGTGTTCTGTTCAATACGATTTCCACACACACCAAATCCAATCTGCTCCGATACATGTCAAGTGCCGATCGATGGTATCTGATCGGTGTCGGTCAATGGTATCTTATCGGTGTCGGTCGATGGTATATGGTCATGTCGATCAATGCTGCTTCTGTTGAACCTATGTCTACTTCACCTCTACATCACAATCCTCTTTGAGAAGCTTCTACGTGATGATGATCATCCAGTACCCTAATGTAGGAACCTGGTTGCACACTTCTATCTGGTGGAATAGGAGATTCAGCTTCAAATACAAATAAGGGTACCACAAACTTCATAGGGTCATGTATCCTCTTAACTCTTTTGTAAATCCCAGCAGCTTCTTTTGGACATATAGGTTTCTCTGATGTTTGGGAAACAACAGGGCGTGAGGTCTCAGACTTGTGCAATCTCTTCTCAATTGATTCCATCTCAACTGTGTATTCTTTCAGCTCACCCAAATTGGAGTGTCGATCCATGCATTCTGGTATGTGTCGATCGACGATGCAAGGAGGATATCGATCGATTTCTTCATGTTGGCGTCGATCAATGCCAGCTTTTCGACAAAGTCTCTAGATCTCCTCTTGAAGTATGATGATCGTCATCAAGCTTCTTCTCCAAAATCTGATCCATATCCTCAGGTTCTAAAAAGTCTTCCATAGTGACTTCCTTATCATAATCCAAATATTCAAGTTTTTCTTCCTCCTCTAGCTCCAAGAATTCTTCTAGCTTCAAGAAATCTTCCATGGTGACTTCCTTGTTTACATCTGAGGTACGATCACAGCTTGATTTATGTGCGCTCTCCTGTGTCGTGTCTGCATCCTGAGGACAACCCAAACTTTCAGGAATATGTGTCAATTGGGAACATGCGTTTCTGTCAATCGATGTTGAGTTGCTGTAATCGATCATTTCTTAGGGTGTTCCGTTGATTGACGTTAAGACCTTCTTGTCGATCGACGCGGAAGTCGGATCACTCATATCGGATTTTCTGATTTGGTCGGCTTAGATCCATGATTCTTATTATACATCGCTATAATGTACTCGAAAAGGTGGATTGAAACCTCATATTATCTATTTATTCCCAACATTTCATAGATCATGTCTGACTTTTCTTAAGGTGCTGCAGCGTCATCGAGAAATTTGTTGAGGAACGCAGTTTCAATGTCTTCCCAACAGGTTAGGGATTTTGGATGCAACTAAATGAACCAGCTAAATGCATCTCCAGATAAAGAATAAAGAAAAATGCTCAATATATACTTCGTTTTGTTTACTTGGAAAGTGTCCTTACTTCCCCAATCATACCACTGACGGTTCAGATCATAGAAATTCATCTCAGCAACAGCAACCACATCAGGGATTACTGCATAGGGATTACAGCATCCTCTGCATTAATCAATTATCTTGTTCTATTGTGAGAGCGACCTTCTTCGTCTCGCCAGGCACTATTCTCATCGATCTTAATTATGAGCACTTTTACTTTCTATATCTCCATGTTAGAAATTTTGTTCGACATTCGATGAACAATTTTTGGATGAATAGTGTTAATCGAGGGGAGAAGAAAAGTGTCAATCGACACGGGATGAACTATATCGATCGACGTGGGATAAATAGTGTCGATCGATGTCGGGCGAACAATATCGTTCGAAGGAAAGGTCGTGGTATCGATAGCTGTGGTATTTGTGGTGTCGATCGACGTAGAGATGGTATCACCAATACTAGTTTCTTGTTCATCATCTTCTGTTATATATCTCGTTATTGACTCCATCTTGATCTTTAGATTTGCTGGAGCATCATAGAGAAATTTGTTGAAAAAGACTCTCATGATATCAATTCATATTTTGAGGGACTCTGGTGAAAACTCCTTGAACCAGCTTGTTGCTTCTCCAAGTGTATGGAAAGAGATTGCAGAAGTCGTAGTCTTCAGGGACTTCATTAAAGAAAGACCAGCCCAGTTCTTAAATTATGTCTATATGAGCTATTGGTTGCTCGTCAGGAAATCCATGAAAGGGACATTAATTCATAAGAGTGATATACAGAGGTTTCAGCTTGAAGTCAACTTGCTCTGTCTTTTGGCAAGTATTGTCGATCAACGTTGAGGTGTTGGTGTCGACAGACGGGAGATGAACAGTGTCGATCATCAAAGAATGAATTGTGTTGATCGACGGGGAGTAAACAACATCGCGATGAACAATATTGCAATGAATAGTAGCGAGATGGACAATACATGGGTGAATAGTACCGAGGTGAACAATGTCGGTCGCAATCGGATGAATTGTGTCGATCGATTTTGGGAGAGCAGTATTAGTCGACACGGAATGAACTGTGTTGATTTAACAGTATCAGACGACATGATGTGAACAGTGTCAATCGATTTCAGGAGAACAGTATCGGTGGACACGGGGTTAAATGTGCCATCGATTTTGGGACAACATGGTTGTCTTGCAAGGAAAATTTTATTTCTTCACCTTTATTCAAGGTGGAATGGATTGTAACTTGAATTTTAATGCCCTGTTTACTTTCGGTTTGGGTAATTGCATTGCCTATTTAACCTTTTGGTTCAATTTGGACTACTTCGTGTTTAACATGTTTGGTAAGCGAAAACTTACATGCTCCGGCGAGGCGTTGTCAATCGATTTTTGTGAGTGGGTGTCGAACGATTGATGGTGTACGCTGGTGATCGATTGATGGTGTACGCTATCGATCACTGCTGCTTGGAGGGAGTCGATCAATTCTTCCCTCGTAGACTTACGAATCGTGCATAAACCAGCAAGCTGCTTCCTTTAAGGAATGAAAAATTCTTTCTTCATTGTTTTCTGGTACTGAGATATATGTACCTGAAACAGGAGAAATTTTTTATGAGTTTTTTGAATAGTAATAAATCCTAAACTAAATCTAACTAGATAAGATCTAAGGGCGATCAAAGCTCTCCCAACAACGGCGCCAAATTTGATATCAGTCAAATTACCCTAAGGAGTGAATTTGCTCTCTCAAATAAGAGGTTCAGTTGTAAAACTTAGGAATCAAATCCACAAAGAGCTAGAGCACACACTAGATCTAAACAGTTTATGATTAAGATATGCAAACAAGAAAATAAATAATAAGGAATAAATATAGTAAATAATAAATAGCAATGTAGTAATCCTAATCGAGCAAGACAGTTGCTCTACTAAATTGATTGAGGGTTTGATTGAAAGATGGTTGGTAGACTTAGGGTTTTTATTCAGGTAGGTATTATAATCCTATAGGTGCTAAACAGTTGTTTGCATGATATTAAAGAGCTCGACTACTTAATAACACATTCATCAGCTTTAGCCTTTCTGTATGAGTCTGTTAAATAGATCTATTGACCCAAACAAATGATGTTTTGTTCGGTAACAAACTACGTCGATCGATTATTCATACGAGTATTGATCGATGTACCTTCCGCTCCGTTGGTTGATTAAGATTTCGTGATATCGATCATCGCGCTTCTAATTAAGGTTTATGCGCGGGTTGAATAATGCTCACTAAGACCCTCAAACTATTTCTCTCACTATAATCTAATAAAACTTAGCTTAATAGAATAAATTCAAGACACTATTTCTAACAAATCCTAAGATCAGGTTTCTAGGTAGTGATCCTAGAACATAAGCATTAAGAACATCCTATTAATGAATATCACAACTAGCTATTCTATAGTTGCTGCTAATCTCTTTAACCTATCTAATCCCTAAACCTAATAGGTGGATCTATTCAGACTAAAGTTTGTCACATAAATCGTAGATGAATAGATATAAAATATAAAAGCAGTAAAGAAACAGAAAGAGTTTAAGGAGGAATCTGATGGAGTTCTTGCATTCTTTCCTAGAACTATAAACCAGAACAAAGTAAAAGGTAAAGAAAGCGTAGCCGTCAACAATGGCTTAGAAAACACATAAATAGGGTTTATGGTCATCCATGGGTATTTTGGTAACTTTGTGTGGCTTCTGGAATTTAGTCTGTCAGAAAATATACTCGGTATGCAATCTGAGATCAATATCAATCGATATCAATGTGTTGTATTGATCGACATACGTTCCTCTTCTTGACAGTTTCCTTTTGTGATGCAGACATACCACTCGTCAGTAAAACATGCATAACATCCGCTACAGAATGCTGATTAACCTCAGACCAGCGGCATTGGAAAGCTAAATCAAAGCTATATCTTGTGGAAACTGATGGGCAAAATCTAACGGTGGGAAGGTATCCATTCATATCTAAACTTCTGACGCGTTTGTGCAGTTATGCACTCAAAAGACTCCAAAAGACACCAAAATCACCACTTTTCTCCAGATCGTCCCTGGACCTGTAAATAATCTAAAAAGACTCACAAAAAATAAAAAGATATATCTTAAAACATTTATATATACCATGACTGCAAGTGGGTAAAATCCATGGTATGTCATCTACAAACATGACACTTTCAAGGTGTTGAAAATAGTTACTAATCAGGAATTGATTGAAGAGTTTGGAGATATCGGATCAACTAAGGTGCATGTATGATCACATTTTCTATTTTTATTAGTTGTCTTCTTATCATGTAAGCATACACATTTTGTAAACTATTTTAACATATTTTGTGTTTTTACGTAGGATGAAAGTGAGAATGCTTATGGACTAGACATTTCAGCCCTATCAGATGCACCAGAGGTTATATTTAACTTGAATCTAACTCAATAAGAAACATAGATATGCTCTGCTATCCATACTTCTAACTACAATGATTTCGGGCCATTCAGGGATCCCTAATGTTAAATGAATCATCATCCCAACACTCAGGATCTATTGCTCTGAATTTGGAGGGGGCACCAATCATTAATTTGGAGGAGCATTTTGTTCAGAATTCCGTGACAAGACAAGCATGTACTATCAGGATCAAGAAGGAGAAGTTTTTAAAAATGTAGCTGAATAGAAGGGTATATGAATTCAGTAGTAGAGACTTTTGTGGTTTTTTTTTAGTAAAGTTTTAATCCGTTGGCAATCTTAAATTCATAACTAAATTTATATAAGTCTTTGTTTACTGCATAGATTTACTTCCACGGACTAAACTGCAATTACACCTACCAATAAAACAATTTGTTTAAACAATTGTAATTTACCTTATATAAACATACTCAATTTAGTTCAATATGTCATTGTATAACATGTAATATATGAGACCTAAACTTTTACCTTTCGAATATCTATAGACAAAACATTATAATCCTTTTTAGTCTATTCATCCCGAGCAGAGCGCGGATCATCACCTATTATTATTTTATTATATAAAAATAGTTTCTTCTTTTGTATGTGTCAACGTCATCAAATAGTTTAATTAAAGAATAACATGTGTCCTAACCATCTTTTCTCTTATCATTGATGTCATATTATTGTTGGAAAATAACTCCATATCCTCTATACCTTCCATAAATCATTCTCTTTACCCTCTCTCTATTCTATCTATCATTTTATCTTGTGCTTCCTAAAATTGCCTTTCACCATTTATTTCTCCAATTAAATTATTGAATCATAATTCATATTTAATTTAATGTGTCCTAGCCATCTTTTCTCTTATGATGTCTATCATTGTTGGGTTTCTATTTATATAAAGCAAATTTCTTATTGGACTTCTGAAAATTTGTTAAGTTGGCTTCTAATACATTATTAAACCCACCACTTTTGCATTCATCTTCAATAACTAATCTACAGTAATACATTATAGAATCCAAAATATGGCTGATTTATGATGCCAATATTGTAATGTTTTACTGTAAATGAGTGCTTTCTGTGTTTATTATAGTAAACCTTAAATGTGAACATATACTTATGTATAAGTCATTAAATATTATTTTAGTGATTATCATGAAAACTTTTTTAAATTGATTGGTTAGTTTTATTTTCTTTCTATAATAAAATATTTTTGTTAAAATTTATTTAAAACATTCATTTTAGTTTTTGATAGAATATGTACCGGCTTAAACTACCACTTAACAACAACCATAGATATATAATGTTAAATGATTAAATATGTGGATACATTCAACTATCAATACATTAGCTACCAATTTTAGCATTTACTAATTTCTCTTCAGTATCCTTAAATATGAACATGTTTCTGAAAAAATGTCGCATGATGATTTGAAAACATAAAGTTAGAATTATTTGTTAGTTTATTATCCATGTATCCTAATACTATGTTTAAAATTTTTTGAAATGATCATTTTAGTTTTCGATAGGATATATCACTACATAAAAGTATCAATTAACGACACTATATATATATATATATATTTTTTTGAAAGATTAAATATGTGGTCTTCGAATTCTTTTATTTACTAATTCTTATAGATGGAAAATGTTGTTGAGGTCAAAAATGGTAATCCCGAAATCAACGTCTACATACTTCCGAAAGAGAAAACAAAAACTATCGAAGTTGGAAACCAACCGCCCGGCTCGTCACCGGGCAAGTTGGATTGGACTATCTGGATTGTCCGTCGACGGATCAGACGTAACTTCTAAAAATCCCTGGCTGATCACACTCCGAGCTACGATTGCACTGCTTCTTATTTCGTCCCAATCTGAGTTACCGTTGGAACTTTACAATAAAAACCGCTAAGACTTGTTTTCTCGTAAAAGTTCGAGTTAATCGTATAAAAACGGCAATGGTTAAACGAAACACCAAAGATTGCCTCGAAAATACGATTAGCTCGGGATATTTTATAAAAAAACAGCATTGTATTGCGGAACGATTTCTATAAAAATCGTAAAAACGGTTAAAGTCGTAAAATGGTCCGGAAGATCCTAAAACGCGATAAAACCTCACTTGCGACTTTAGACGAAATCTAGTCCAAGTATATGATGACGGTCTATCCCTTATCTACAGGAAAAGATAAATGTGAAGTCTGGGAGATAAATGGAAGTTTTCCAAGGATAATAATGAAGATTGGGAAAAACGGAATATTTCCGCCAGGAGAAATATTCGGCCCAGAAGCGGAGAAAGAAAGCTCAAACCAACCTACGGAGGAGTATATAAAGGATGCTAAGGCCAGAGGAGAGGGGAGACTCTTTTAAACCTAGACAATTCCTGTTAGCTTAGACGAATTTAGGACTTAGGTGGCTAGACTAGCAAGTCGAGTACTTATAACGTTTGGTGATCTGAGCCTCGAATTCTCTTTGTTGTAACAACTTGCAGTCTTTCAATTCATATACTTATTAATAATAGCCTTTACATAATTCTTCATCTATATTATGTTTTTCTCTTTGCCGTTTTTGTGTGTTTGTGCAGAGATTGGAGACCTCTGAAAAATTAGAATTTTCTTAAGTTTCTTTATTTTACAGAAAATCGACAGTACGAAATTATGTTCTCACAAATGTAGTCCTCGTCTTTTTCTAGATCAGTCTTTAGAAATTTTGATCACCGGGCATACATTGATTGAAGTGAAATATTATTGTAGGTATTAGTTTACATAACCCTTCTAATTTTAGAAAAGAAAGTATTTTTATAGATTAATAAATAAGGAAAAATATGTTCTTTATTATATGACAAATACATATTTCCTTAAGATATATATATATAGATATATATGTATAGGAAAAATATATATATTTTCTTCAAAAATATATATATATATATATATATATATAATAATAATATTGCATTATTAATTATAGATAATATTAGACATAAAATTATTCAAATTATGTATATAATAAGATCTAACATCGAGGAGGCTACTACATTATTTATTGGTTATCAAAATGGCCTACGTAAAAACACTTTTATAAAATAGTAATCTAACCTACCATATTTGTCGAGATACAACATGAACACAATGTCAGTAATCTCATAAGCATTATTGGAAACTCATTTTTAAATTCAATAAGCCAAACCTTTCTCGGAAATAACCTTGCTCATATCAATATTATGTTGTTTCTTCTAAGATGCATACACACTAAGTTATCTGTTTTCAGTTAGTTTAATATACAAATTCTGTAATTTATTAATTGTGTAAATATGATATGTTGGTAGTTTGCCAACAATTCTGTTTGATCATTCATATATTTTAAAAAAAAATTCAATGTAAAATAAGAATTCTTTTTTGTCATTTACCTATCTATATATATATATATATATATTAAGCTAAACTTTCGTTTTTATTTTGGGTTTTAAATAGATTAGTTGATGAAATAAGGTAAGGCTCATAAATGCAAATCTGCTTTTGTTTAAAATGATAAAATACGATCAACATCTTTTGAATGGTTAAAATAATTACCCATTAAGATCACTGTGAAAAATACAATGAATTTTAATGGAATAAGTTTTTAAAATACCCCCAGAATTATGGATTTTTATAAAATAAATTTTCTCATTATTCTTATTAAATAGTGTCATATTTTGAATCGGCACAATCCGAGATATTGAAAGTTATTAATTTTGTTTTGATTAATATATTTAGTATTAATTTATATAATTTATACTGTATTTTGAAGTTTTATATATTTATTTTATATAATAAACCAAGTCTTTACAGAATTTAAATACAGCGAAACAGTCTAAAATCGTTTTATTCTCATTTTCTTTAACATTTATAAATTTATTAAATACAATAGAAGAAAATCATTAAAAATTATATATATATATATATATATATATATATATAATGATATTTTCATTAAGTTCCAAAACATTGAGTACATAATTCTTATGGCTACTGTGAAAAAGGAATTATGAAGTATAAAAATATTTGGACTATGTAATTATAGAATTTTCTTCAGAAAAATTCAACGGCCTCTGATACTACCATATACAAATCTTGTCACATAATTCTTTGGTGCTTCGGCAGTGTGTAGTGGAGCTGCAACACCAAACTTTCTTTGGTGTTTGAGAACAGGTTCCTTTAGGTCTTTCTTTCCGGGTTAGCACCTGCATAAAGTTTACACAATAAATCAATGAAAACTATTATTTTAAAGGTAATGATTCTAGAGGATTAGACGAAACATAAGATATATATATGCCTTACATTCGTGAAAGCTAGCAAGAGCAATTAGAACCATACAAAATATAGCAAATTTGGATGCCGGCATTGTAATTCTTTACTGTAAACGAATGTTTTTATGTTTACTGTAGAAAATCATAAATGTGAACATATACATATATATATATATATATATATATATATATATATATATATATATATAAGTAACTGAATACTATTTTTAGGATTATCATGAACATCTGTTTTAAATTGAGTGGTTAGTTTTATTTTCTTTATATCCTAAACTATTTATGTAAACTTATTTAAAACATTTAGTTATTGATACAACATGTCACCCCCTTAAACTACAAATTAACGACAACCATAGATATTTAACGTTGAATGATTAAATATGTGGATAAAATCAACTAGCGATAGATTAGCTACCAATTTTAGCATTTACTAATTTCTTATCAGTACCCTTAAAAGTGAACATGCATATATTTTCCTGAAATAATGTCGCATGATGATCCGAAAAACCTGAAATTGGAATTATTGGTTAATTTTATTGTCCTTATATCCTAAAGTTATGTTAAAAGTTGTTCCATATGTTCAGATTAGTTTTTGGTGGGATGTATTACCACCTAAAAGTATCAATTAACGACAGTAATATATATGTAACATATATTAAATATGTGGCGAAATTCAATTATCAATCAATTAGCTTCTAATTGTTTTATTTACTAATTTCTTACAGATGGAAATTTTTGACTTCGATCGTTCCTAGATTAGGCTATATATATTTTGAAAGTTAGGCATAATTGATTGAAGTGAAATATTATTGTAGGTGTGAGTTTACATAACAGTTCTAATTTTAGAAAATTGTATTTTTATAGATTAATAAATAAAGAAAATATGCTCTTTATTATATGATAAATATGGATTTCCTTAAGATATATACATATATATAGGAAAATATATAGGTAAATATATATTTTTTTTTCAGAAATGTATATAGTAGTTAAACTATTGTATGAACTATTATTTGATAAAATATTACACTTAAAGCTACACAACTAACGCCGATGGGGTCTTTATATTATTTATTGGTTATCGGAATTGCCTATTTTACGTGAAAATAACTTTATAAAAATAGTAATCTAAACTACCATTTCTAAGATATAATATCCACAATGTCAGCAATAAACATGCTCATATCAATAATATATTGCTTCCTATAAGATTCATTAACACTAAGTTATGTATTTTCATTTATTTTACAATAAAAATTCTTTAATTATCAAATGCTGTAAATGTGATATATTAGTAGTTTACCAACAATTCTGTTTCATCATTTAAAATAAGAAATTTCATTTTTTGTCATATATATATATCGATTAAGCTAAACTCCGTCTTTCATTTAGTTTTTGTTAGATTATTTGATGTATATAAGATAGTATACTGCGACACCCAAGAGGAAATATTATTTCATAGAGAGGACTGCGATAAGGAGGTCCTCTTTCTTTTTATTTATTTATGCAAAGAGACGCTGATTGCAAACATAAAGAAGGCAAAAAGACATAAACTTTTCACAGGAATGAAGGTTACACGAGCTTACCCATCAGTTTAGCATTTGATGTTTGCCGATGATAGTTTATTTTCTTGCAAGGGGCAGAAGGAGGAACGACATACTATTCTCTGAATTCTAAAAGATTATGAGAAGGTGTGAGTCAATTAATAAATTTTCAGAAGTCCTTAATTTAATTTGGGTTTAGGATTGAGGAAAGTGTTCAGCAAGAACTTCGGGACATACTAGGCATTCAGAATATTGGAGGAATTGGATCATATTTGGGTTTGCCTGAAAGCTTAGGAGCATCAAAGATCCAACTTTTTGGTTTTATTTAGGGACGCTTAAAAATAGAGTTAATGGTTGGAATTTTAAAATTTTCTCTAAGGGAGGGAAGGAGGTGGTGCTTAAATCAGCCGTCACTGCTCTACCAAATCATGATATGTCCTGTTATCGAATCTCTAAAGCAGTCACTTCAAAACGGACAAGCGTGGTGGAGAACTTTGCTTGAGATCATGAGGAAATACAAAGGGTTTGCATTGGGAAATTTAGGACAAACTCTGCACCAATAAAGGTGAGGGAGGTTTGGGGTTCCAAGACCTTTTGGATTTCAACACGACTATTTTAAGGAAAAAATTATAGCGCTTGATCGATAAATCTAACACTCTATTTTGTAGGGTCTTTAAAGGACTGTATTTCAGGAACTCCTCGCCCCTGGAACCGATCCACTTATACTCCCTATCCTATGGATGATGCGGTATTATTTCAGCTAGATCTCTGGTTGGCCAATGACTAATCAAAAGGATGGGATAAAGATCATCTATATCAATATGGAATGGTCTTTGGATCCTAACCATTCACTCGAGACCAGCAAATATTAATTATCAAAATCTCTATCCGGATCTCACTGTGAATTCGCTCATTAATTCATCATCACACACTTGTAATTCTCAGGTAATCCAGTCATTAGTGAAACTGGACGATGCAAAGATTATAGAAAGCATACCAGTAAGTAGACATTGGCTGATGGATCAATATGGATGGCATTTCACTACTTATGGGAGATATACAATAAAATCAGGATATCAGGTGGAATGGGTATACCCAGAAAGATAAAGTTTACAGCCGGTGTTTGGACCCATGGCAACCTTTTAAAAGTTTATTCATGGAAGATCTGTTACCCACCAAAAATAAAATACTTTCTCTCGCAACTGGTATCGGGTTGTATTCCAGTAAAGAAAAATTTGCGGAGTAGGGGCATGCAAGGTGATATTCAACGCGCAAGATGTGGAGCCAGAGAGGACTCAATTAATCATGTGTTCTTTGAATGATCTCTGGCAGTAAAGGTATGAGCCTCTCTAAGATACCATTGAATCCAGGTGTTTCCTTTCCCATGCGATGTATACATATATGGACTACCTAAATTGGTGGACATCCATGTATATAGACTATCATCAATTTGCATGGATCTTATGGCTTTTTAAAGATATTCTAAAACTGGCAAATACGAAATGTTTACTTTGGGCTGAACAGGTCCCAGACTCAAGGTAAGCTTCCCAATTGCAAGAGACGGTAAATCTACTTTACCACTCATGTTTCTTGTATAATTCATGTAAAGTGAAAGATCCATTTCGGGAAAAGGCTGGTATGGTACACAATAAGGATTTGAATGACTAATGGGGGCATGGAACATGAAGGCAAGTCTCTCGCCCTTACATTCGGAAATAGAAGCTCTCATATGGGCAATGAAGAATTTACGTCAATACCATGTTACTTTTGCGACAGATTGTATTCAATTAGTGAAGATGGTTTCTGCACCAGAGGAATGATCAGCCTTTGAGAATTATTTGGATGACATCAAGATTCTTTAAAGAAGTTTAATCATTCAGGCCCCGCACGAGAAATACAAAGGCGGACAGTTTAGCACGAAATACCATGACGAAAAGGCCAGTCGTTGTTCACATGGATGCAGAGTTACTAGTTTGGTTTGTAAAGTATTCATAGAATATGTTTATGTTGATGACAAAAAAATAATAATAATAAGATACATATTATATAATGCAAATATGCTTTTGATTTAACATGATAAAACAAGATCAATTTTTTTTGAATGGTTAAAATAATTAGCCATTGAGATCACTGTGAAAAATACAGTATTTTTTTATATTTATACACATTTATGTATTAGTTTTATTATAAAAATTTTAATGGTACGATATTTGAAAATATCCCAACCATTATGGATTTTATAAAATATATTTTCTCATTCTCATATTAAATTGTGCCATATTTTAAATTGGTCCAATGCAAGAAAAAATAAAGTTATTAATATTGTGTAAATTAATTTATCTAGTATTAATTTATATAATTTATACTATATTTGGAATTTAGATATTTATTTATTTTATAATAAAACCAAGTCTTTCCAGGAATTAAGTACAATTAAAACAGCATAAATTGGTTTTATTCTAATTTCTATAACATTTAAAAATTTATTGAATACAATCGATCAAAGTCAGAAAAACAACTATATATATAGCTACAACTATGAAATGGGAATTACTAATTATTATTTAAAATTAGAATAACAAAAGTAAAAAAACGGACTGTATAATTATAAAAGGGAAATTGTAACTAATAGCACTTTCTTTGTACACTATTTCACCTTTACCTTAACCAATTTTATCATTAAAAATTTAATAGGCAAAATACTATTATACCCCTAACTACATAAACCTCAAACTACTCTCTCTTTCCCACGATTTCTTCTTCATATCTAAGATCCATCTGATCAAACATTATCTCAAATTATCTACGGCGATCAAATCCGACGAGAGTCAACCGCGTTGACGAGTTCTCTGGCTAGATTTGACGATGCTGGCGTGTTCTTCGCTCTTCTCTACTCTGTTCTCATCCCAACATTAGCTGCCGCAAAAGGCGCCATTTCAGCAACATGCGTCTTCTAGTTTCGGTTTTCAG
>JABAYD010017777.1:0-25329 GCA_014822095.1 Diplotaxis tenuifolia
TGCATTCATCAGGGGGAGTTACATGTGTTGTACTCTTTTTCCTGTCCTGGCTTCCCTTTTTACCACATTGGGTTTTGGGTTTACCAGGATAGGTTTTAATGAGGCAACATCCAAAGCATGTAACAAGCCCTGAACCAGACATGTTAATCAGGGGGAGTGTTAAGATAAACATTAGATTAACATGTAATTATCTATTCTTATTGTTGTCATTATCTCTAAGGAATATGCTTATGAATATTCCAGCATATTCCTTATGAACCTTGTATAAATATGTTGGCATATCAATGAGAAAAAGTATCCTTCCACAACAGTTGTAATATTTCATAAAATTTCCTTATAAATAATTTTATGTAAACTCTTAACCACTAAATAATTGACTAAGCTTTTTGTCTCGAAGACCAAGAAAGAATACAAAACCTTTCTTTTTTGAGCAGCAATAGAACACAAAACCTAATAATACAAATACACATGAAGGTTACTAAAAAAAATAATGACTTTCACTTTATTACTTTTAAACATAATTTTAAATTTATGTTATATATGTATCTACTTAATGAATTTTTCCAACAAACATGGAGAAACAAACTCGCAAACACCAATAAGAGATCGTCTTAGTAAGCTTTGGCCGATCATAAGTCATAGCAACGAAATCCTCGGCACCGCCTTCCTATGCTTTAACTTAGAGCTATGTTGTTTGATAATACTGATTGATATACACCACAACAAATTAACCATTTTGCTATCAATTCAGGGAGAAAGACTAGAAGGCCGGCTATCCAGACAATTAACAATTACGAGACCTAACCTCTTATCAGTAGAGGGTATGTATCAGCTCTCAGATTTTTTGGTCCTCCCAATTAATCGCAGTTACAGGCTGACTCGAATCCGTACATGATTCATATCAACCATGAAGCAAGTTTGACAAAAATAGAACACACAGACTCAGGCTTTCCTACACAAAAATTCAACCCTCTCGACTACGTGCAGCTAATAGAATCAGCAACTGCGCGCACATACCTTCCAGGTAAATAATCACAAAACCTCTGTATGTAGGTATATACCTCTCAGTTGCCCACATTTACTAGGACAGATGTAGTAGGCCAGATACGTATCATGCAAAATCTAGACCGCGACTATCCAGAAGCTAAGACAAAGCTGCTAATTGGCTTGCTTTTAAACAGCCAAAACCAACAACCATAAGTCATCCGTCAAACACATACTCCAGCTAATAGATAAATACATTGCAGATTCACAATGGTAAAACTCACACCATGGGGAGACGAAACATCTATTTTCCGGCAGCTACAGAGCATGAGTAATCGTAAATACCAAGTTGTTTTAGTAACAAGCATTATTCCAAGTATATGTAATGGTAATGCTCGACCATACCGATCTCAACTTATAAAAAATTCACACTAATACTTTCTTTTCACAGTGAAACTATTCCTAGCTTCATCATCGGCGACTCAGTTTTTCTTTGATGGCACTATTGAGCACGTCAGTGGCTTCAAAGGCCGAATAAAGATTAGTGGCCACCAATATTTATTTTAATTTCAGTTTCAGAACACTTTACATAACATCACTTTTTTATTATTGAATACTATAAACTACACCACATTTTCATAAACTCACTTTCAAAGTTGGGACCTCAGTTATGCTTCCGCGGTACCCGTATGATCCTAACCTATGCAGATAGGCAGGCATAATCATCGGCTCACACGTTAGAGAAGAAGTCTTGATCCCAAGGATTGTCCTCTTATATGAAGAAACGAAGCTACCATTCACTTTACGTCGGAAACAATTCTTTATCAGATTGTGTTACGCAATAAAATTAAGAAGAGCTAAGGACAGAGTCTAAGAGAGATTCTTTTATATTTGTCTAAACCGGTCTTCGCACATGGACAACTCTATGTGGCCCTCTCACGTGTAACAAGCAAAGCATGATTAAATTTTTTTGAAAGGCGAAGATCGACACCTACAAAAAGTGAAGAACTTAGTGTACAAAGAAATCTTAAACCGTCTTCCTTCACATCAAAGTAAGTGAAATTTCAAATATGCTTTCCGTTGTTGCCTATCTAATAATTTATATTTATCTGATACTCAATGTTCTAGCTACCAAAAGAAATAGTTGAGAGCTCAACCTCTTTTTGGCGATTGATATATCACTACTTTAGAGTACATCTACTTATACTATGAATTCATAAATTATTTCTATTAATAAGTTATGATGACTGATTTAATTTAAAATAATTTGAGGTTCCTACACAAAAAAACACCACAACTACACGTCCGCTTCTTCAGAAGTCTACCAACTTACCTATGTTTTCTACTTTTTATCGCAATACCTTAATATCTGCTTTAAATATGGATAAAAACTTCTTCTACTTCTAAACATGATTTATATCATTTCCATAATCTATCCAACAATTTCTATCTCAATGGTTAGAGGCTCAAACATTTTCCAACAATTTCTATCTCAATGGTTAGAGGCTCAAACATTTTCCGCGCGTAGCGCGGACATACCATCTAATTTTTTTTAAAGAGAAGAGAAATATTTAAAAAAAAAATAGAAACGTTGGCACAATATTAAGAGGTTCACTTAACATATATTATATATTTAATTCTTTAGTTATTTTTTTTTAAAACCAAATATAATTAAATTAAAAAAAACATTTATGTTCCAGTTGATTAGAAAATTTAAAATAAATTTAAAACTAGAGTAATAGGTTATTCTAAAGTATTATCCAATCACATTCTACAGACTAATGGGGGAGGTGAGAACAATAAAACGTTAAATATAAATATAAAAAGATAACATTAAAACACATTATTCTTCAAAAATCAAAACAAAAAAAAATCTAAAATAACATTTATTTTAAAATGATTTATTAATTTATATTTGTGTTTAAAATGTAGTTGTTAGAGTTTATGGTTTAATATTAGTGAGAGATGAATTAGTATTTAGGAGGTAGGTTAGCTAATTCAATTCTCGTCAAATGAATGCTATTTTTAAAAAAAGTATTATTAAATGATATTTTTAGAATAAATGTAAAAATTCTTAAATTTGCCAAAAATATTTTAATACCTATCTTTTGTTTTTCAAAAAGTAGCTATATTTATAGTTTTTGTGTTACTCATGATTTCTTTTGCTTTTTTTCCTATTTTTCACTTGATTGGTAAAACTCCCATAAAATAAGAGTAACAAGAAATTACTCCACATTTTTATTTGAAAAGAGCTACAATTAGATCCTTACATGTTCTTATCAACGTTATTAAGAACATGCTCAAAGAGCTAAAATATGTTTATGAGTTTAACATATATAAAAAAACAACAAATAAAAATTCAAAATTTATTAAAAATTTATATATTCAAATGAAAATATATTTACAAATAATTTTTTTTATGATGATATATAAATTATTAATTATTCATTATATATTTCAAAGTCTTGCCGAGAGCAAAGAGCAAACTTTTGATAAGAACATGAGAAGAATGTAGAAATTAGAACACCCTTACATCCCCTATATAAAGTTTTTTTCATTTTGTCAATTTGAAAAAGCAAACAAAGAATTGGTATGTGGCACTGACGTGTTGACAAATGAGAAAACACGCTTTTTTGTTCGAGCTTTTCTTGCAAGAAAACCGTCATGGGTGTTACTGGTTCTGTCTTTGTAGACTACTTTTTCGTCTTGGTAGGACTCCCACAAAGTTGTAAATTCCTTAAATTCAGCAGCAAAGGCTGGCCAATCTTTAGGGTTATCTATCATCTTGACTAACTCTTGCGAGTCAATAACAAAATAATTGCAGCACAGCTGATAGAGAGATAAACATTTCAGAGCCCAAATCAAACTCTTTAGCTCAGTATGTAATAGGGAGATTTGTCTATGGCGCCCTTGAAGCCCGCGAATATCTACTGATCCATCTTGAAGCTGTAAGACCTACCCCACTCCACTTGTGGTATCATCACTTTTCCATGAACCATCCACATATAAATGTGGGCGCTTCAGAAGGGATTTCTGGTATGCATTATGTGGTACTTTCTCCTGGTTCGATCTTTTCATCGGCCAAAAACTATGCGTTGCATTCTCGTGTCGCCAGTTCAATTGTATCCATAGGTGAGAAATCATGTTCATTAAACAACTTTTCATTCCGGGCTTTCCAAATATACCAAGTATCCAAGAGAAAACCCTGGTTAATTCCTCCATATCTCCACAAGAATTGGTGCTTGATAGGAGATAATCTATATTTGTGTAGAGGTTATCAGAAGGGAAAACTCCTGGTGCCGATGGAACCGTTGAAAGGGCCCAGCATTGCATAGAGGGAGGACATGTAAATAACATATGATTAACTGTTTCTTCAGAATGGCCACATCGTGGGCATTTAGGATCATTCCCGTCTCTTGAAAAGTCTCTCATTGACTGATAGTGCCCCTGATAAAATCTTTCACAAAAAGTGGCTAAATTTTTTTTCCAGATTTTTTTCTTTAATGGGTTGATGGACGGTAGCTGATTCCTATATTCAGTTTCTTCATCTGGCTTTGAACTTGCAAGCATTTAGCCTGATTTGACCGAGTATTCCTAATGAGATGTAAGCTATGCCCTAAAGTGATGTCGTTGGGGTGGAGCAAATTCCTGAGATTTGTATCCAACTATAAATTTATTCTTGTTGGTTGAATTATTTTTATTTAATGCAAATTTTTATGTAATTAAGATAAATTTTATACTCCTTCGTTTCATAGTAACTGTAGTAACTGTTGCTGTAGAGAATTTTTTCGTTACAAAATAAGTGTCGTTTTAGATTTTCAATGAAAAATTTATTAATTTTATTCTGTAATTTTTATTTTTATTAGTTGAAATATGGTTAGGTGTATAGGTAATGGCATTTTTATATGAGAAAAAAAATGTAAAATAATTTTTATTTAATTCGTGTGCAAAAACCTAAAATGACCCTTAATATGAAATAGTTGGAGTAATTTTTTTATGTTTCCTTAATTCTGTGCATTAACCTTCAACATATGAAACCGAAAATTATTAATCTTAATCTTTTTAAGATTCAAACACACACCTGATAAAAAAATACTCCTAGGTTCTCCAATTTAGTTACATAATTCCATAGTGGATATTCTTTTTTCAGTTGATGAATTAGTAGATCCACTACCAATATTGACATTTTCAGTTTGAGAGTTCATCTTCTTAATCTTTCTGAAATCATAGAAAACATATGATACAACAAGTTAAATCATAAACATAAGAAATCGCATATCTATTCTATTAAAACAGAGTCTTTCTTTTATCTACTGATACAAGTTATCATTTAAATTTGGATCATTTCTAGAATGTTACAAATAATATATAACATATAGGAGATTGAACTGTATTACTTTAATTAAACCAACATGATTAATATGCATATTTAGATATAATCAAAATATGAATTATGGAAATTTACTAATTATATGAAACCAATAGATTTCATACCTTAACATTTCCTTAAGAAATATGGAAATCTACTAATTATAAGAAAACAATAGATTTTGGAAATGTTAATATACCATTTTTTATTTTTATTAAATATTTTATTGATTTAAAAAATGTAAAACAAAATAAAAAACCAAATCTAAAAATTAAAACCAATAGCTGAAAACGCGGGTTATATTTTTGTTTTCTTTTATTTACAAAAAAAAACTATTGTTATTTTTTTAAAAAAAGTTGTCATCTTTTCAATTTTAAATTAGTTATTCGATTATTTGTGATTTGTTTGTTGTTAATATCAATTCAAACTCACTCAGCAAATCTTAAAACTAAAAACCATAAGCAAAAGCTGAAAATCCAAAATAGAAACTTAAAAACTAAAAACCAAAATCTAAAATTAAATCTAAAACTAAAAAAATAGAAACTAAGAATTAATGCGAAACAATCATAACCACAAATTTCGGATTAGTGATTTTATATCAAAACATACTTTAAATAAAGAAAAAAATCAATTATATAAATTTTTAATCATAAAAAAAAATTCCGCGCTTCAAAAGCGCGGGTCAAAATCTAATATTCTTTTACAGAAAACACACAGAAAAAAAAATCAGAAAGTTGTATTAATGAAATATAATTCAAACCTTTTGAATCAAACGTAAACAACAAAACACTAAAATCAGAAAGCGAAAAGAACTTCTTACGTGTTGTTTCTTATTGATGATGAAGAGAGATATGATTGACTATTGAGAGTTAAATCGTTAATAAAATAAAACAACTAAAAACAAATATGGACTGTGTTTAACTTTTACACATGGTAACACCAAAAATCAAACGGATACGTCTCATTTATCTTAAAATGTTCCTGAGACGTCTCCGGTCTCACACTTTTAGACCATGCTGTCATGGGTTCACGGAACATGTGTTAGGGATGTTTCCCGGGCGTACCCGAACCGTACCTGTCCCCCTCCCCCCCCCCCCCGGCGAACCCGATACACAGAGACGACACCTAAGTGGTGTACCCGTGCAACCAATGTTGAAACCATTTTGTGATTATGATGTACTTTTACACTCTCTTTAGCAACTAATGGGGGTTGCTTCAAGCTACTTCTTCAAACTTTCATCTGCCTTTGGGATATGTTATTGTCACTGTTTTACTAAGCTCGAGCGACGTGTTCCCTTTACCGGCGGCTATGAGAAAAACATAAATAAGGGAAGCGGACGTCATTGTGAATCTTTGAATTTCCTTGATCATAATCAACAATGTACAAGAGATTATATGGACAAAGTAGTTACGAGATACTCCTACATATCAGGAGATCTTTCTAACGTAATTTGACTATACAAGATTTGTTAAGAATATCTAGGAATATTCTTTCACCCTCCCTCAGTTTGGACGTCGGGTTTACGAACGGTCAAGCTGGTCCTGAAGGAGTTGAAGAGTGAAGTTGGAAATCCCTTCGTGAAGATGTCGGCGTACTGAAATTCTGAGGGAACATGAAGTACTTTAACTTCACCGAGGGCTACTTTCTCTCGTACAAAGTGTAGATCGAGCTCAATGTGTTTGTTCTTTGATGTTTGACAGGATTGCTGGATAGATACACAGAGCTAACATTGTCACAAAAGATGAGGGTTGCTTTCTTCATTGGAACGTGCATCTCCAATAAGAGGTTTCTTAGCCAGCACGTCTCTGCTAAAGCATTGGCACCACCCCGATATTCAGCTTCTGCACTGCTCCGAGAGACTGTGTGTTGACGTTTTGAAGACCATGATATCAAGTTATCTCCAAGATACACACAATACCCTGATGTTGATCTTCTAGTGTCAGGGAAACCGGCCCAATCTGCATCAGAGTAAGCCGTGAGGGTTGCGAGGTTTGACCGGTAGAGTTGCAAGCCGTGAGATAAGTTCCTTGAATGTAGCGGATGATCCTCTTTTGAGCATTATAGTGGGTGGCTCTTGGATCATGCATGAACAAACATATCTGTTGCACAGCATATGTGATATCAGGCCTAGTGAATGTTAAATATTGGAGCGCTCCAGCAAGACTTCTGTAATGTGTAGGATTGTCGATCTTGTCTCCAACGTCTGCTGATAGCTTTGAGTTAACATCCACTGGTGTGCTCAGTGGTTTGCAGTCCTTCATACCTGCACGCAATGACTTCAGAAGCATATTGTTGTTGTGACATAAAAATCCATGCTTTGTTGTACTGAACTTTGATGCCGAGGGAGTATGATAGTCGGCCCATGTCAGTCATTGGGAATTCACGCTTGAGGCTTGCGACAATAGAGGAAAGTAATATTGATGAAGATGGTGAGAACAATATCATTTACGTATAGAAGAAGATAGGTTGTTTGAGTTCCATGCTTGTATACGAACGGTGAAGAGTCTGATTTTGTTGATGTGAAGCCAAGCGTTTTGATAAACTTACTGAACCTTGCATTCCAAGCTCGTGATGCTTGTTTAATACCATAAAGCGCCTTCTCTAATTTGCAGACATGGTGTGGATGCTTCTTGTCTACAAAACCAGGGGTTAATGCATGTATATAGTTTCCGAGATTTTACCATGTAAGAAGGCATTTTGTACATGGAGTTGCTTGATCTCCCATCCGTTGGTTAATGCTACATCCAGTACAGCCCTGATTGTCGCAGGTTTAACCACGGGGCTAAACGTCTCATTGTAGTCGATACCAGGCTCTTGTGTCTTTCCATTTGCTACCAAACGAGACTTGTGTCGAGTGACTTCCCCATCTGCATCATGTTTATGATTATACAACCACAAAAAGTTAATCACATTAGCTCCATAAGGCCTAGGTACTAGACTCCAAATCTTATTCTTAATTTGAGCATCGTACTCATGAGTCATTGAAGCATTCCAGTTGGGATCAGCTAAAGCTTTTTGGTGGTTTGATGGGATTCTAGACAGAAGAGACACATAGATTGAATATTTTCTTTGGTTTGACAATCCCAACCTGACCTCGAGTGGTCATTCGGGATCGAGTTGGAACATGATCGAGTTGGAACAGGATTCTGAGTTGAGTTTGAAGTTGATACCTGAGAGGGAAGAACATGCTGAGCCGTAGTAGGTAATGGCAAATCTGTAGGAGCTTGAGGAGACTCAAGTATCGATTTAAAAATTGAAGAAGGAGTGTCTGAACTGTCTAAAAAAGTCTAAGGATTTGAGAGCTCAGAATCACGTTTAGCAGCAGGGAAAGTTGACTCATCAAATATCACATGCCTTGAAAGGATAATGCGATTTGTTTTTAAGTCTAAACAGCGGTATCCTCGATGGTGAAGAGGGTATCCCAAGAAGAGACAAGGTGTCGATCTTGGTGAAAGTTTGTGAGAAGAGGAGTGGTTTATGTTAGGAAAGGCAAGACGTCCAAAGACACGAAGGTGATCATAAGAATGATGCTGGCCGTAAAGAAGAAAATGAGGTGTTTTTGAAGCTATAGCGGTGGATGGAAGGATATTAAGCATGTAGACTGCAACATGAAGCGCTTCAACCCAATAGGATGGAACTATTTTCGCTTGGAAAAGAAGAGATCTAACGGCATTGTTGATGGTTCTTATCACATATTTCCCATGTTGTTGAGAAGTGTGAGGATATGAGAACCTAAAATTGATGCCATTTTTGTCGAAATGGTCCAGAAATTTGGCATTGTTGTATTCACTGCCACTATCACACTGAAATTCTTTGATATCTGATTTGAACTGTGTTTTGACAAAAGCAGAGAAGTGTAAGAATTTAGCAAAAACATCACTCTTATTTCTTAGAGGATAAACCCAAAGGTGGTGAGAGAAATCATGAAGGAATAAGACATAATATTTGATACCGCTGATACTTTGAATAGAAGATGTCCATAAGTCCGAATGAATTAGATCAAATGGATGCAAACTTTTATTTCCCGATTTGAAGAAAGGCGGTTTAATGTGTTTCCCCAATTGATAAGCATTACAAAAAGGTAAGTTGTCTTTATTACAAAGTAAAGAATTACACGAAATAACAGACCGAAGTGTTTCAGAATTGGCGTGTATCAGTCGCTTGTGCCACAGGAAGGTGTCTTAGCAAAGAAAATGGAATGTTGGTGAGAGTTTTTGAGAGAAGGTGGCACAGGGTACAGATCACCGGATGAATCACTGCAGAGAATGGTTTTCTTGGACTGAAGATCCTTCACATATAAGCCAAACGGGTTAAATTCAACGGAACACCAATTGTCAGTAGCGAAACGTCGAACTAAGATAAGTTTTTTAACAATTTTAGAAGCAACAAGCACATTTGAAAGACGCAAGAGTCGAGTAGATGAGGGTATGAGAGAGTAACCAACAATGACTATGTTTCCGGTGTTCAATTTAAGAACAGAAGAAGATTAATGTTTGTAACACTGAACGCACGCTCAACGGCTATCATGAGGCTTGGATGGAGACGTTACAGAATGATGATTACAGAGAAGAGAAAAAGAGGAATTTCTACGCTAGCTCTGATACCATGTGAATCTTTGAATTTTCTTGATCATAATCAACAATGTACAAGATATTATATGAACAGAGTAGTGACAAGATACTCCTACGTATCAGGAGGAGATCTTGCCATCAACTTAATTGGCTTGTATAATGGGCCATAAAGTGTGGGCTACCAAATATATGTTACACGAAAATGGGTTTGTACTCTCGTTGGAGCATCCTATATAAAGAAATCGATTGAATTAGGGTTTCGGGAGCAGCCAGAGGAGGAGGAAGAAGAAGAGCAGAAGCTTCAGCAACCATGGTTCTCAAGTAATCTCTCTCTCCTGATCTTATCCATGTTGTTCATCTTACTGTATAGCTTATTGCAATGGGGTTTCTGTACGAGAATGAGATTAAGTTCTGCTGTAACTGGATCTTGTTTTGATTAATTCATGTTCTGTAATGGATTATGCAAGTATGAAACTCCTACTTTAGTTGTCTCTGTTTGATATTAGATGATTCATTTCTATCGTGTTATACTTTAGATTGGTAATCTTAGTTGCTATGTCTCACTCTTTTGGTTGAATTTGGTGGCTCTCTTCAGGACGGAGCTTTGTCGTTTCAGTGGCCACAAGATTTACCCAGGAAGAGGAATCAGATTCATCCGATCTGACTCTCAGGTATATATTTTATTAATCTTTCTTTTGAGTAGTGTTGAAATGGATGTTTTGGTCTCTAATCTCTTGTTCCATGATTTCTACCAGGTGTTCTTGTTCATCAACTCTAAGTGTAAGCATTACTTTCACAATAAACTGAAGCCTTCCAAGCTTTGCTGGACTGCCATGTACAGAAAGCAGCACAAGAAGGTAAATAAAACTCTATTAGTTTCATTTTGTTTGTTTTTTTGTGAGAGCATGCGTTGGATTATGATAATGACCCTATTTGAAAATTATGATCTTTAGGATGCAGCTCAAGAGGCTGTCAAGAAGAGGAGACGTGCGACCAAGAAGCCATATTCAAGGTCTATTGTTGGTGCTACTTTGGAAGTGATTCAGAAGAAGAGAGCTGAGAAGCCTGAAGTTCGTGATGCTGCAAGAGAAGCTGCTCTTCGGTTAGTTTTACTTATTATGGATTCATTAAGTTTTAACAACTCTTTGTATTCTAAAACTGATTTCGCTCCTGATGATCTCCTACAGTGATATCAAGGAGAGAATCAAGAAGACCAAAGATGAGAAGAAGGCAAAGAAGGCTGAATTTGCTTCAAAGCAACAGAAAATTCAGGCTAAGATCCCCAAGGCTGCTGCCAAGGGAGGTCCCAAGTTGGGTGGTGGTGGTGGCAAACGCTGATTTAGCTCGAACCATCTCTTGCCTTGTGACACAACTATTTTAAAGTTAATGTTGATTTCAGAATATTATGCGGAATTGTTATTGGCATTTGTCTCTTCACTTTTTGCAACTCTTATGATCTCAAGTTTTTGGTGCCTATCAACTTTCTTTGAATCACTACTCTCATCACTGTTCGTTCAACCTCAAACAACCAAATTTACTGCAAGTAAGCTATAACTTGGAACATGTTCAAGTGGAGATTCATAAATGATATTTACTTTTTGCTTCACAAACAAAAAGCCCAAAGGGATAACAAGTTGTTTTCACTTCTTATCGTGCATAAGTGAAATTTTCGTGATGAGCTAACTGAGCACTTGTCTTGTGCTCTACTTGAACCTGATTTCTACTCTAATAACTGAGCACTTGTCAAGTCTAAATGAATCATGAAGAAGATTAGGCAAGAACTCTAATTATTACCTGTCTCTACTATTTATCAAAAAGGCAGAGCCACAAACTGAGAGAAATAATAATTTTATAATAATGATCGATATCATTTAGGGATGTTTGTAACATCAAAAATAGAATGATGTTACCGCTTATTGAATAATTTGCTAGACATTGTATACTCTTTAAACGTAGCTTAAAATCTGAAGGCAACCCAAATGTATACCGAAGAAAAACAAAGGGAATCATTAGAGACATCAAATCTCAAAAACCAAAAGCCCCGAAGATCAATATACTCACTCCAGCATTGTATCGAAGTAAGAAAAATATAGCAATAAGCTCCCATTGGTTAATCCTCTAGCTCGATGATCTTCACAACAGATGCATCACCAACTTTCTGACACACCACTACTCTGTCATGCGATTTGATCACTCCAGCTTGCTTTCCATGGTCTAGAGCAACCTTCAGCACTGATTCGTTCGTCGCACTTGTTGATTCCGCCTGCAACAACATCATTATAGTTTTTTCACATTTGTTAGAACTTGAACCCAAAAAGTTCCAACTAAGACTCTTAGAAGTCTTGTTCCAGACGACCGTTTGGTCAAACGGAATATATGCACAATTCATAGCAAGAATAAGCAACGATCTTAGTCTTCAAGAAAGATATATCTGGACTGTTTGTTGCCAAAGAAAAGAAGATAAACAAAACTTACTGGGTGACGAGGATCAGCGAGCATTGGGAAAAGGCCTCTGACAATAAGTGACTGCCTCGCCTGATAAGAGTCACACATGTTAATAGCCTTAAACTATCACATTGCACTACAATATAAAACGAAACCTCCCTAGAACTCTGTTATTACAAAGTAAACAATCACATCCAACAACTGATACAACACATTTGGGGAGTCTCTTTTATTTAACCGTGTCCAAGATTGATGAGAAGATGCAAGTAAGATAAACAAGTCCAAAAGCAATAACTTCTTATTGTTACGACATGGCTGTGCTTTATAAACATGAGAGACTAGGTGGGGGAAAAGTACCTCAAAGGCTCCACTAAAGCTCCATTTCAGCTGATTTGTCTTGACCCGGGGAATGACAACAGAGATAACAGGCATTGTTGGCCTGTATTTGGCAATCAACCTGCACGCAGATAAATAATAGCAATTCATTAGACAAAAAGTGGATAGAACAAACAAACAGCAAAATCAGCTGAAGGCAAAACAAATGCTACGAACCTTGCTGCTCTTCCAGAAGAGGTGAAGCATATAATGACAGATGCCTTAACCTTGATTGCTGCTCGTACCTGACCAAGCGTGAATTAAGTTAGATCAGAAAATGTGATGAAAATTTATGTCTTTAAACCAGACAAATATAATACTTCTTACAGCAACACAGAATCTTTTGCCTCTACAACACAGAAGATAAACTTACAGCTGAAGAAGCAATGGATTCCAAGTGAGACATTGGTTCTCCTACATACTTGACAGTCTTTTTGAAGTACAAATCTTGATTGAAAACCTTCTCTGCCTGTGAACACGTAAAGAAACTGAGTAAGAACAAAAACTGCTTAGAAGTCTTGATTCGAGATGGTTGCAAGATGCATGGCATTTAAGGACGCAAGCTACGGAATGAAGTTAAGATATATAGCATAAAGCTTACCTCAGCACAGATCCTGCCGACAGTTGATATTGTCTCAACAGGGTACAAACCGCGAAGGGTCTCAGCACCAAGAAGAATTGCATCACTTCCTGCAGGAAGTAATGTAGGAAGAAGATATCGCAAGTTATGAAAAGAGCTACGATCCATAAATAGGTTTCCCATCACCATTTCATAACATTTACCAAACAAAGTAGATTCTGCTATAAAATTTAAGAAGCACCACAAAAGAATGATTGGCATACCATCTAGAACAGCATTAGCAACATCTGTTGCCTCTGCACGAGTTGGTCGCAAGTTGTCAGTCATACTATCAACAACACGGGTAAGAACCGCTGGTTTTCCAGCCATGTTGCACTTGTAAAGAGCCGCCTTTTGAAACAAAAACACCTGCACAAGAACCCACCAGCGTAAATATTATAAAAGAGTGTAAATTTTGGTGCCGGAAGAAAATCAATTTGAATGACCAAACTAAAATACCTTTTCCGGAGGTAGATCAATACCCAAATTCCCACGAGAAAGAATGATTCCATCAGCTTCTTGTAGAATCTCATCAAAGTGGTTAAGTCCCTAAATTAAATACTATATCAGCAGCTTTCTCCTTACCGGGAAAGGAAGTTACAGAGACATAATATAAAGCAAAAATCAATACATTGCATTGCACTTACCTCTACATTCTCAATCTTGGCAAAGATTTGTGTTTGAGAGAGGTCACCCAACTTTTTAAGCATTTCACGGGTCTGTTATGAAACAACACTCGGTTATTGTTCAAAGAAGTACATAATAAGGTCAGCGTTAACAGTGGATACACAAAGAAATACGATACAACATCTGAAGGGTATCATAAAAGTACATACCTGGCGAACATCCTCTGCATGCCTACAATAAGACAATGAGAGAAAATCGATTTTGTTTTGAACTCCCCATGTGCTTATAACCTAGATGACAACCAAATAATAACAATACGGTCAGACACTCGAATGTGTGACACAATAGGGAACAAAAGAAATCACTAGAATTTTAGATGAGAAGCAAACTGACCTCCTTATCTTTCTCAGTAAGAGTTGGCAGATCTATGTGAACTTGAGAGGCGTGCAAAGTGAAGAGAGTACCAGCAAGAGTAGCAGCATTCCTTGACAGGCAAATGACATCATCTCCTTTCACTTCATCAACCTACAGTTTAGCTTGGTACGTTAGTCTTACAACACATAAATTCAATTTCTGTAAGACTGCAACACAGAGAAACCACCAAAGGTTCCATTCATAAGCTTCAATAATTTTATACCTCGAGCCAAACTGAAGTTGTTTCACTACCAGTGAATAGGTATTGCCCAACAAAGATAGTGTCTCCTTTCTTCACTGCCTGAAAACATCACAGAGCTACATAAGTATTGATAAGATATATAACATCATACAAGGCTCATAAAGAACGAACCTTGGCAAGCCCATTAAAGTTAATGGGAAGGACTTCAGAAGACGCTTCACGATCTTGATTAGGTGTCAAAGTAACAAGACCATCAGCTTTAAGACTAATAGCATTCCCAGACTTGTTGATAACTTGCAGCTCAGGTCCCACGGTATCAAGCATAACCTAAACAACCAAAACCAAAAAAAAAAAAGACTCTCACAAAACTATAAAAAATAAAATAATCCAATAGACTAAAAGAACATACAGCACAAAGCTTCTTAGTGCTCTTCACAGCAATTTTCAGGTTATCAAGTGTCTCCTGGTGATAATCAGCATCTCCCCAAGAGAAATCGAATCGAGCCACTGCCCATAGCAAACAATAAATCAGTTAGCCAGATGAAACATTGGTCTCAGCTCCCAAAATTTTAGTAGCTAATGTGTAGATCAGTATTAGCAAACCGGAAAAAGTAAATCTCAGGATCGGTTTAGTGAGAAAACACGAGTCAGATTAGTAAACCGGAGAAGAGTAAGTAAGTAGTGTACCAGACATGCCGGATTTGAGGCAACCGGAGAGAGTCTCGACGGATCGGGATTTGGGACCGAGAGTCCCGACGATCTTAGTCAATGCTGGGAAGAAACTCTGCGAAATTACATCGGAGCACATCAGAGATGCTTTACAAACTAAATCGATCCATTCAATACATCAGATCGATGGAGATAGAGGGAGAGGGAGCTTACGGATTTGGATGGCTCGAGGATTGATGCCATCCTGATCGGTTCCTCGAGAAGAAGATGGCTCGAATGCATCTTTGGTTAGAGGAGAGAGATCTGAGATCTGAGATCTTCGACGGCCAACAGAGTGAGAACACGATCGGAGAGAAGAGAGATGCTTTTATGTGAATGGGAATGCCCGTCGAATATTCGTTGTTAATAACAATCTGATTTTTTCAGTGATATCACGCAATGCAAGTATTTAAAGCAAAGAAACATGTCGTGGTTCTTTTTCTTTTTAATCCTAATGTTCTCAGTTTATTGTAAATTATACCCGTACATCTATCTTATTTGGTAACCGTTAACCCTATAGTGTTTTACGTGAAGGACGACGACTACAGATATCTAGCACGATGTCGTTTCATCTATTGGAGAAAAATACAATCCATCTTCTAGATTGTGTTTTCTTTTTCTGTCTCTTGTGATGAAGAGCATCAAGAACGCCTTTCTAGTTGGTCAACATTCCAACAAATATTCCTGACGTTCTAGAATAGTCATCAAATGTGTCTCTTGGTTTCGGCCCACTTCAGGAAACAAGAGTCTTGGTCAACGTATGGGGCCATTGGCCGTGAACCTACAACATGCGTCGACCCAGTATGAGTAGTGACTTCTGTATATACTTTTTCAGCATAACTAACGATCTAAGATTTCAATATTTTAGCATTATTTTCGGTAATTTGATTGACACTGTAAGTTCTCTGCAATAGCTCTAGCTGATCTAGTGGTGAAGTCGACAACATTTGGCGTTATTTTGTTTTTCTTTTGTTGGAAAAAAACGTTTCCTAGCTATTATTGAAGGGAGTATTTGTCAAACAATTAGCCTCCAACCCAAAGTCCTTTCCAAAAGTCAGGACTCTTGGGTCCCTCCAATTTCCACAGACAAATTATGAAAGCATGTGAAATACAAAAGCAACGTATCTTGGGTATGTATACACGGGCTGGGCATTTTACCCCGACCCAAAATCGATCTTAAAAAAACGGTATGGGTAAGATCGGCTCGATAAAATTATCTTATCAGATCTTGTTATAGAGGACCCACGGGTCTTGGACCCGACCCAGACCGAACCCAAAACCCGGTAGACATCCAAACTAATAATGTAAATTAAATAAAATGCATTGAAGGAGAGTTGAAAATGAGTTGTTTTGTAGAGAGTAATGAGTCAACCACTATAAAACACACAAATTTTGAATATTTTTGGATATAAAAATATTTTCAGATATTTTTGTATGTTTAGATATTTTTTAGGTCGAATCCGGCCTGGAACCGAACCGAGTCCAAATCGTAAATTCTAATTACCTAAATGGGTCAAACTATCTAAACCTGACCCGATCCGGATCCGGTACGATCCGAACCGATTCTGAACCGAAAATTTGAAATTACCCTAACAGATCCTAAACTTCTAAATCCGAAAGACCCGGATCCGAAAGGATCTGACCCGAATCCGATCCGACTACCCGAAAGCCCATGTCTATATATACCAATATACTATAAATTGTTTGTATATTTACATTAAAAAAAAATCAAATTGTTCATGTTCTTAGAATTTAGATGAATTTCTAGTGTATATATCAATAATATCAAATCATATCTTAAGACCAAGAACCGATAGTGGCAAAACTTGGTATCTGATTGAATGTAGCTGCAGTAAAAAAGGTAACTAGATTTCGATTCGCACAATTGTGCGGGTTTTATTTTTATTTTTATATACATATATATTTATTGTGTATCATTAATGATGTTATTGGTTGCGAAGATTTTATTTTTTATTTATATATATATATAGATATATATATATATATATTTACTTTATATCATTAGCGATGTTATTTATATATTTAAATGTTTATATACTTATTACAAACACAATAATTTTATACCTTGCAAGTTAGTATCAATTGTTTCAATAGTTTTTTTATTATGTATTTATCTTATTAGATTTGTATTTGATTATTACTATTAATATTAATATATGCATGAAAAATCTATTTTCAAAGAATATTGTATATTTACTTTATACTAAATTATAATATGAGTTTCAAAATTAAATTATCATTTTGTAAATTTTTATGCTTATTTAGATAATTTGTTTTTTATGTTAATTTTATATATGTATTATTTAGTTACTAACACTAACCCGTTCTACCAATATATTAAATATTTTTTACATTAATATTTTCTATTTATGAAAATAAAATAAAATTAATTTGTAAAGTTTATATAATTTTATACGATTTACTTCAATATAATATTTTTATTTAATATGATAAATTATGATTATAAAATAGATAAAAATAGAAATTTATTTTGAATTTTATAAGAGATAACTGAATATATATTAATGAAAAATTATATTTTATTACTAATTTCGAATTATTAAAATATTTTAATATTTTAAAAGTGAAAATATTGTTAAAGTCTTTTCAACAGATTTGTTAAAAATAATAATATATAATTATATTTAACATAAAAATATCAATGATGAAAGTAGTTATAAAAAATACGTTTAATTAAGATATTAGTATGGTCCAATTAAAAATTATACATGAAATGAGTCATGACTTCTCTTTTAATATAATAAATAGGACAAAATGAAGATTTCACTTGTAACTTTAAGAATAACCGATTACGTTGGGTATTAACTATTAACTATTTATCAATCAAATAAAATGTCAAAACACAGAAAAAAAAAACTAACCCAAATGTAGCTACAAGCCTATGATTCGAAAATACCGGTCTAAACCGCTTCCCAGTTTTAATTCCATTACAGATCCGATGATGCTCACACATATGACAAACACAAAAAGAAAAGTTGTAGACCAGAATCAAAGAGTTTTAAGCATGTTGCTCAAAAAAAAAAAGAGTTTTAAGCATATCCTCAGCACTATAGTTAGTTAGTAAAAGCGCCACCTTCTTTCAGATTCAGAACTTTCACAACACCATCCTACGCCAAAATAGAGTATCTCCTTGACCTAACTCCACGTCCCACAGGCTTGTCCCTCAGATCCAACTCATCACCAAGCTTCCCCGTGAGCTCTCTGTTACCGTCAGAGAGCATCATCACCTCATCGTTGATCCTCAAGTCTTTTCCTCCACGCTTCCATCACGAGTTACATCCAAAATATACTTTAATACATGCTGCTTAAAATGTATTCTGATTTGGTAGCAGTATCTTAGTAAACATGTAGTGCCACTGTGAGGTGATGTCAGAACAAATTTTCGTTGTTGATATGATGAAGCGCATGCTTGTGATTTCTTTGCTGGTTACGTATGCAGCAATCCACATCACAGTTAGTCTTTCTTACTCATCACACAATAGTATTTGTGAGTTGCAAGAGCATGACACAAATAGATTAACAAACAATGAAGCAAATGTATCAATAGATCAAAAACAATTACCAGAAATTGCAGTGCAACAAACATTCCCTGCTTTTATTTTCTCGGTTTCAGAGATTATACATCAACTCTGTCAAATCTATTCTTCTCATCCGAATAGGGGTGTCTCCCCAATAATTTAATAAATATCTTTAGTGAAACAATGTTTCTCTTTTTGCATGACAAAAGAGACAATCTGTATGAAACTTAGCAAAAAAAAAAGTTGAAAAAGAAAAGACTTAGGCCTTCCAAAGAGTTTTGATCACATCTTCGAGCGTTTCAAGTAAACAACTACAGCTATGCTCGTTAGCACAACAGCTCCTGTAACCACCACACCACCACGCCATGTAACCCAGCCACCTCCTTCTCTCTCTGTAGTATTATTCCCTTTCTTGAGCTGACCAGTTTCCAAGCTCGAGCTCCTTGTTCTTGTCTCTGTAAAGTCCAGATGCAGCCTCAGCACCTTTTGTCCCGCAGACTTTGCAAGAGTAACCCCACCAACCAAATCACTATCCGATGTAATCAAAACCTTATCACCTTCATCATCCTCATACACAATCTGAGGCCGTTGCTCCACATCATTGACGTCACTACCAATTCTTTGCATCACAACACCCATCAGCTCCTCAAGGCTCTCAGCAGAAGAAGTAAAACGATGCACACGGCCCTTGAGATCCTCGAACTTGAAAGAAAACGAGTTCCCTAACCCTAGAGAAGGGTAAGAACTGAGCCTCCCAATCTCTGAATGATGCATCATAGCCGACGACATTTCGCTATGAGTGTCTGAATCATGATCAGGAGGGTCTAATGCAAGAGCTGAGTCCCAGAACTTCTGCATCATGGTGTTGGCCATATCGTTCACAGCTCCGGAACTGTTCTCAACCATCGAGATAGCCGCGTGAGTGATCTGCAACACGTCTACACAAGCTGCGGCGGAACCGTCTTTGTCTATGATAGGTAGATGCAAGAACTTTCCATCATGCATTATATGCAACGCGTCGAGAATGGTCGTCTCTAGCGACGCACATTCAGGATTCGGCGTCATAACCTTCTCAACAAGAGTAAGCTCAGGAGATAAGTTCTGAGCCACGACGCGCATAAGAATGTCCTTCGAAGTCAGTATCCCCTGGATCTTGCCCCCCACGGAGATGATCACGGAGTTAACCCGCAAGTCCCGCATCTTTTTGGCAGCAACAGAGACAGGATCTGATGGCGCCACAAGCGCAACTTTTGAACTCTCAGTTATAATCGTCGACAAGGCGGGCTTAAACATCCTCTCTCTCAATGTTTCGATGAAAGCGTAGGGAGCGGTGTATCCAGCTCCCCATTGCTTCTCAACACCTTCAACAGCAGCAGCTAACGCACTTCCTTGCTCTGCAGCTTTCTCCATTCTCGAGATAGCATCGTACAGACACTTTGTGATGTCCAACAAAGCAATGACTTCCCCGTTCTCGACAACAGGTAAGTGCCTAAACTTCCCTTGAACCATCTTCTGAAGCGCTTCTATAGCTAAAGAATCAGATGTGACGAAGATTGGGTTCCTTGTCATGACTTTAGAGACCACAGTCTGTTCCGGTCTCAACCCTTCAGCGATCACTCTCGTCGCTACATCTTTGTCTGTACAGATTCCCGAGAGAAGCGCGCTTGAGTCCGTTAAGAGGACGGCGTCAACGCGCCGAGCAGCCATTCTCCGACAAGCGTCATAGACAGTGGTTCCTTCGGGGATAGTGAGAGCTTTCGATAAACGAAGCTTCTTAACTGTTCTCTCGGTGCTAGAGAGAGGCTGGGAAGGAGGTGAGTTTGGTTTTGAGGTGTTTCCACCGTTGACGATGGAACCGTTATCTGATTGAACTGATTTCTTGGAGGCTCGCCGTACAGAGGTAGTGCTCCTCCTCCCTGAGGTTGAAGAAGCACCCGTCGTTTGTGTACTCATACCAATCGATCTGAGATTTTTTAAAAAAAAAGGAAGGACCTTTGATTCAAAAACTAACGAATTACACGAATCTGAATAAACCCCATTTCATATAACGATGCGAATTGTACAAAGATGCGAATACGAGAATGAAATCAGATCGAAAAGGATGAAACTTGAAACCCTAGAGTTTGATTGGGATACGGGTTTACCTTTCTTCTTAAACCTGGCTATGGAGCAGTTGCCTTTGTCTCTGGTTGTTTCGAAAAGCTGTTAACAACTGTCGTTAGCCATTTATCGGCCTATGTGTGGTGCTTCGCCACCCTCTTCTTCTTCTTTGAATTTAATAATGCGTGAATTATAAGCGACGAATAATAATGTATTTTCCCTTCACAGGTAACAAATCTGGTAAACCAGGAAACTATATTTTGGTTGTGGCTGACTGGCTGTAGTAAAATTACTTCCTTTTTTTATAACTACGAAATTTAAATCACCACCAGTAAAGATACGACATTTTCTCTGGGTTAATAGCTACAAAAATACAATTTTTTTCTTTTTTTTTAATTGAAATGTTAAATTTAAACTCAGAAAAAAAAACCTTTACAATGTGTTTCTGATCTTGAAAACAAAAGAACATTGTAAACCGCTAAAAAAGAAACCACTCAACTTCTAATCCTCCTCATGTACAGACTTCAAACATCTTCAATCTTCTTCCATATGCCTAGCGTTCACTCTTTTAGAAATTCAGCTCTCACTCTTACTGGTTTCTTCTTACTCCCTTAACTTTCTATCCAGTCCTTATTCTTACTGGGTACCCAGCTTTCACTTTTACTGGGACTCCTATCACCAAACCATACCACTCAAAAGCTTCGATCTCTCCAATCTCTTCATCTAGTAGAGAACCAGAACTGTAACCCACCACTGAAACTCTTATGTCCCTTCTTCTAGATAAGAGATAACTTGTTTCTCATAGTTTTATCAATCAGTTTTATTAGGAGAATCATCGGTGAAGCAGCTTCACCATGCCGTCTCCGGTTTCTCTCTCTCCATATGCTATATATACACTGTAACCTAAAGCAGATATCGTGTAGTGAAAAACATAAGCTTATTCTGATTCTCATCTTTTATAATCCTCTTGAGAGCCGACCAGTTAGAAGTATATCGATCCTTAAGCACACCTCTTGCATTGCAAGACTCTCCCAAACTTGAGCAGCGAAAGGACAGTCAAAAAATAAATGATCAACTGTTTCCATCGAGTCATGGCAAAGAATACAAGACGGATCAATGTTCCCACTCCAGTTAATCATTCTACTACCTGTTGAAATCCTTTTTCTAATAGCAACCCAAACCACAAAAGAATATCTCGGTGTTGCGTGTTTAAACCAGATGGATTTGTGCCAGTCATACTTACAGTGCTTCTCTCTTATGATTTGCCAAGTATCTGCAGTAGAAAACTTTCTCTTGAATCTATTATTTCCATTTCTCCAAAGGTAAATGTCTTCTTCATCCTGCTTCCACTCACGTTTGAAGTTCTCAATTTCCACCTCTACTTTGTTTAGGATAGTATACCAGTGATCCTTTCTTCTATGATACCAGCATTCAAAAACCTTAGCATTAACCATCAGCCCCATCTCAATACAACCTCCATTACCCCATAACTCTTTTAAACAACCAAGTGAAGATCATTTATCATACCAGAAATAAGCCTTTTTCTCCATTCTTTACCTCCACCTTGTAGAGATCTTTAGCTATCTCTCGGTATTTCAAAATTTTCCTCCACATCCATGAACCCAATTGAGAGCTATCCTTTATAGACCACAACGAGCCTTTGTGGATGATATAGATCTTTATCCAGCTAACCCATAGTGATTTAGCAGAGAGAATCCTCCAAATAAGCTTCAGAACACAAACAATGTTCATCTCCTTCAAAGATCTGATACCTAGTTCACCCTTCTCTTTCGTTCTACACACTTCTTTCCAACTGATTTTTGCCTTGCGATTATTCATATCCACTCCTTACCATAAGAATCCAGAAAAAAGACGCTCTATTTCTTGTACACAACCACTGGGCAAGCGGAACGCAGCCATCCAGAAATTCACCAAACTCATGATTACTGAGTTTATAAGCTGGAGCCTACCCGCATAAGATAATAATCTTCTTGTCCACGAACCAATCCTCTTTCTGATTTTCTCAACAAGAGGCAAGAAATCAGAAACTGTCATGTTCTTCGTCAACAGAGGTAATCCTAAATATCTAACAGGAAGACTACCTGAGGCAAAAGGGAAGTGGCCCATGATCTCGTGCTTCTTTTGATCCGGAACTCCAGCCATAAATAACGTTGACTTCTCCAAGCTTATTTTGAGTCCAGACATCTTATCAAACCTTCAAAAACCTTAAGTACCCCTTCAACTGATCTTCTGGAACCCTCAATGAACACCATTAAGTCGTCTGCAAAACATAGATGTGTCAGACCTATATTTTTGCACTTAGGATGAAACCCAATCAGATGCTTTGAGGCGGTTTCGTCAAGCATTTTCGACAACACGTTCATACATATAACAAAGAGATAGGGAGACAAAGAGCAACCCTGGCGCAAACCTCTTTTACTCTAAAAATACCCCGCTAACTCCCCATTTACTTGAACTGAGAATGAAGCCGTAGTGATGCATAACGAAACCCATTTGAAAAGCTACTCCCGAATGCCAAGTGCTTTGAGGGTGTTGAGAAGGAAAGTCCATTGCACCGAATCAAAAGCTTTGGAGATATCAATCATCATTGCACACCTAGGAGATATATCATCACGGTGGTAATCTTTCATAATTTCTGTAGCCAACAAGACATTTTCCATCAGCAACCTCACCTAGATGAATGCAGACTGATTTAGCGAGATACACTTTGGCAGGATCCCCTTCAATCTGTTTGCAATGATCTTTGACATGATCTTGTACAACACATTGCAACAAGATATTGGCCTATAGTCCTTCATGATCCTTGCTTCTTCTGTTTTCGGAATCAGAGCCAATATTGTCGAATTGAGTCCCTTAGGTAAGAATCCCTTGATGAAGAAAGATTGCATAACAACGGTAACATCATCTCCTATGATCTGCCAAGCTTCTATAAAACATTCTGATGTATAACCATCAGGCCCTGGTGACTTATGCCCTAGATTTTAAAAAGAACTGCTTTGACTTCCTCTTTCGTTACTAACATTGCTGCCCTGAGATATTTTGTTAATTTCCCTCCAAACATGTTCAGGTCTATTCACACTAACATTGCTGGTTGCTCATATTCATAGTATCTAGATGTTTTCGATTAGGTGGTTGCTGATAGAGGACTGGAGCTACTCTCAGCTACTTTTATCTGGGGCCGTTCGTTTCTCCATTCAAATGGATCATTTGAATGGAAATGAACTTTTTGTTCGTTTAGACACAAAAAGTACAACTCATTCAGATGGTCTATTTGAATGATTTTCAGAAATTTAGGCTTAATTTTACAATGTCTAATATACCCCTTATTGTAATTCACAAATTACAAACCCAAACATAATATTATTTGGTGACATACAAACTAACAAAATCCACAAAAACATGTTTTCCTGCTAAAATCGCAAAAACGCGTTTTCCCGTCAAAATCGCTAAAACACATTTCCCGCTAAAACCGCAAAAACACGTTTTTCAATAAAAACACATTTTCCATCAAAATCGCAAAAACGCGTTCTCCCGCTAAAACCGCAAAAACGTGTTTTCTCGCCAAAATCGCAAAAACGTGTTTTTCCGTCAAAATCGCAAAAACGCGTTCTCCCGCTAAAACCGCAAAAACACGTTTTCCCGCCAAAATCGTAAAAAGCATTTGTTTTTCCACCAAAATCTTAAAAACGTGTTTTCCCGTTAAAACCACAAAAACGCATTTTTCAGTAAAAATACATTTTCTGCCAAAATCGCAAAAACGTTTTTTCGTCAAAACCACAAAAATGCGTTTTCCCGCTAAAACCGCAAAAACGCGTCTTCCCGCCAAAATCGTAAAAACATGTTTTTCCGTCAAAATCGTAAAACGCGTTTTCCCGCCAAAACCGCAAAAACACGTTTTCCCGCTAAAACCGCAAAAACGCGTTTTCCCTCCAAAACCGCAAAAACGAGTTTTCCCGCCAAAACCGTAAAAACGCGTTTTTCCGCCAAAACCGCAAAAACGCGTTTTCCGCCAAAATCGCGTTTCCGCCAAAATCGCAAAAACGCGTTTTCCGCCAAAATCGCAAAAACGCGTTTTCTCGCCAAAATCGCGAAAACGTGTTTTCCTGCCTATATCGCAAAAACGTGTTTTCCGGCAAATGGCAAAAACACAATTTTCCCATCAAACCCAAAAAATACTTTTCCCGCTAAAGTAAAAAAATCTCTCTGTTTACCAAAACAACAAAAATGCATTTCCCGCATTGTTGGAGGTTGAGTTAGTTTAAATATATTTTAGACTAAATAATATTAAGATAGAGCCTACTGAAGAATCATTCATCTTTGTGGATTGTTCTCA
>JABAYD010017778.1:0-13953 GCA_014822095.1 Diplotaxis tenuifolia
TACGAATACAAAACGCCTGTTTGTTTAATAAACGCTAGGGATAGCCGCAGCATTCAAAATAACAGCTATAATCACGCCAAGTACATCACGATGGCGGAAAAAGAGACTCTCTTTTCCAATCGCTACAACAAGAAATAACCAGTAGATGTGACGTCTGAAATAACAGTGGCAACGCAATTCCGGTACTCGGTCAATAATTGATCCTTGGCGATTGACGCGGCCGTATGTAAAGTGTAAAATTACTACCGTCGTAGGTTTATTATTTCCCGCTGAAGCTAGTTGCTGCATTTTTTAAAAGGAACAGGCCCAAACTCGCTCTAAAATGCGAAATACAATTTAAAAGACGGCCGCAAAGTGGCACGGACTCGAAGCTACACACCGCCGGTCCAAAAAAAAACATAGTGGCCGCACCTGGCCAAAGCAAACAGCCTACGAGGCAAGTCCCATGGCTGATACAAGACACCATTGACATAAACATGCTCGATAATCTCTACGCATAACTAGATTGTAAAGGTCTCACTAGAAAACAGGTCATACGAACCTTAACTCTAAGACGAAATACAAAAGGCTTGATCCCTTCAAGAGGGTATAGGCAGCCTTCACTAGGCGCAGCCCCAATCCTACCGCTTTCCATCTGATGAGAATGGGAAGACCACTTTCAACGGAACTTTTCAACCATAAATTCTGCCTAACTTGCCTAATTTGCCTAAAATTGTCTAACCACTCGCTAGAACCTCACGCTAGAAAGCTCAAGGTTCTAACAAGCTGGGGGGCTAACTGTTGGGGTCAAAATCGGTAATGACAAAATCAATGGCTAAAAGTCCCGGAAAGTTCAAAGTAGGCGCGGAGAAGAATCAGAGAGAAGTCTAAAAATTTTCAGAACATATAAACTTCGCAAACTTATCAATCGGAACTACAAAAATCGTCGGAGAGACGCCAAAACAACGAAACAGTCCAGCTCATGGAATCGGCAGATATGAGCCGGCCTGACCCGCTCACCAGACCGGCCAAGACAAACCGGCCTGACACGCTCGACGAGCTGGAACGAATATCCAGCTCGGAAATCAGCGAGCTTGCCAAAGCTCAGCCAGCTAACCGATCGGCGAGCTGGGACATGCATGGTAAGGGATCTTAAGGTCGCGAGATTACTCATCGATACCAGAAGCACAATCAACGTAATCTTCCGTGACACCCTCAAAAGGATGAACATCGAGCTCGGAGAAATCCCCCCAGTGCCTAAGCCACTAACAGGTTTCTCAGCACAAACATCCATGACTCAAGGATCCATCCAGCTACCCCTCATGGCAAAAGATGTCACGAAAATAATTGACTTTGCAGTGGTAGTAGACAGCCCGGCTGTCTACAACGTGATCATGGGAACTTCGTGGCTAAATGCCATGAAGGCTGTTCCCTCAACGTATCACTTCTGGCTAAATTTCCGATGCACCGTTTTAATCGAGTTATTTTAAACATAATATAAAAAAAATGTTATTACAATACGCATCTTTTTATGCTTCAAGATAAAAATCGCAAGACATTCTCATCCTATCATTTGATAAAAGTCGAGAAAATTACGGAAGTCTTCCAGAAAATCAAAACGCGAAAGTATAACCTCGTAAAATAACGGTGAGACGTCGTCAAAGTTAAATTCGAGATTATACGAACGACCATCCAAACGCAATAACAAACCTTCAAAATTTATACCCCGCTCGTTGATTGGCCCCGACGAGCACATCGGCCGTCTTAAACAAACGCAACTCAATCGTTCTTTAAAGAATGATTCTCTAACATCCGACACAAGGATAAAAGCGCACGATAAAAGTCTCAAAATTATGGTCTAGCACTTCCAGTTGGCTTAAAAATTGTCTCTGGAGAAATGCTCGATTTGTATCACACAAGTCAAATAATCCGAGAACCTATCAGGGGCTTTAAATCGATACGAATCAGGTTGAAATCACAACAGGTTGAAGTCACCGCATAAACCTTTAAAAATCGAGAGTAAACCTTGGTCTTGCCCTAAACCCAAGACACTGCTCTCTGACATCTCAAAGACATGATATCTAAAATAATACGAGATCTTAAAACATGTCTCTCTGTTCCATATCTTAAACGTTCCAATCACCGCAAGTCTTGTGACGAACCTTAAAAGGAAACAACAGATCGAACGTCTCATTGGAGATAAATACGAGATGACAACTCGGATTTATCCCAAACAAACAAAAAAAATACTAACAAACTATTTATATATAAACCGCCTCGCGGCTGGGATTCAAAGCCACCAACGACCAGTCTTAATAATACAAACAGGCCATACTGGCCAGACCAAAGTCATATGGCCACACTCGGCAGTATAAGAATAAAAAATGCCACACTTGGCCGCAGAAACACGAAAGAGAAGGGGAAATCATTTTCCCGACAAACGCCAACTCAAATCAATAGAGGACGAAATCCTCCGATGGCGAAGCTCCAAACTCGCCCGCTGGATAGCTCACCTCATCCTCGCCTCCATCGCCTCGGTCACGACCACCACCGTATCGGGAGAAACCGTGATTGGATCCCAAAGTCTCCAAATCCTACCTTCGATCGGAGGAACAAGCGACTCGACTTGAGCACAATCTTTCATGCGTTCCTTCATGAGGTTCAGCTCATCTTCATAAACATAGTCGCCTTCCCGCGTTATCAAAAGAGTACCATCCGATCCGCGACACTCGCGAAAAACGCCCGTTAAGGCATCAGCCGCCTGAGATTTTTGTATTCATCCCTACATTGTGTCGAACGATTCTTCATCTCGGAAGTGACCTCCCTTTTGGCTTTCTTCTTTGGTCTATGAATCTCCATGGCACGGTCGGCGGCTACCCTCGAATCTCACTCCAGGGTCTCCGCCTTAAGCCGCGCAAAGTCGTTCACATTCTTTTCCGCCTTGAAACGCCAAATCCTCGTTTCTCTCTGGCTCTCCACTAGTGCTAAACCAAACTTGTTCATCGCCTACGAAATTCATGAAAATTTGTTATTCTAAAAAAACGAATATACATATGAAGGACTCGTGGAAGAATTAAGGAGGAAAAGAACTAACCCTGTTGACCACGTGAGAACTCTCCGCAACTATCTCAGGCCTCTCCGGCTCTTCCTCGAATTGAGGAGGGTCAGGATTTGCGGGAACACCGTCGAAAAAGTTATCAAAATCAGGAAGTGGCATATCACTCGAGCCGCTTCCATCGCCAAAAGCGAGATTCGGGTCCCATCCCAAAAAAGCAAAATTGTTGACATAATTCAAGGTCTCTGATGTCAACGCCTTCGTCCTTGAAGAACCAATCCCACGGGTTCGGAATCGATATCCACTTACATCCCAAACTCAGGATGGGCCAATCTGATCGCCTTGCGAACCCTTTTGCGAGTAAAAAAGGTCCACCAATGATCACCTCTCCTGAGAGTATCCCTCACCTCCATTATATCCGCAGGCCAAGGATGTGCCAGACTGATATAGGGTGCAGGATTGGGGATCGTCCGGAACATCGAAATAAATTCCTCCTCGACAGACACAGTATCGAGACGGACGAAAAAGAAAAAAATCCTTTCACCGGTTGAAGTTGGAGACATGTCCTCTGATCACAGACATAATCTTATGAGGGGTCATTCGTCAGCAACGCGACTCCCGAATGAACTGCACCCGTAGGAGCGCCTCGAAGTGATCTGTAGTAAGAGATAGACCATGCTCGTAACTTAAGATTACAAGACCAATGAGAATGCCAAAGCTGGTGGTGTTCAACTGGCTCAACGAAACATGGAAACGGTCCAGCACACAGACAATAACCTCAGGGATCGGAAACCAGAGGCGAAAACGCACCAACACCGCCTCCGGGGGATTGTTGGCTCTCTCCCCACGCCTGGGAATTCGAAATTCTAATGCATCCAGAACCCGAGCGAACTCCCGGACTTTCGCAAGGAAGGCGTTGGTAGTCTTGCTCGGTATGCCTTCCCCCACGTCGCGGTTGCGCATAATAGGGAAAAATTCTTCGGTAGAAGCGTCGATTTAGAAGTCTTGCTGCATGCTCTCCAGTACGCGTCACGCTCAGCCGCATCCGGTGGATAGAAAAAAAACTCGGACTTCGGAACTAGAAGCTCCTCGGCCTGATTACATTCAGGGGAAGGATTTTCAGAAACTTTCTTCTTGGAAGATTTTTCCCAACTTCTAAACATCTTTTGAAATTTTGAGAGAGGAGGAATCAAAAGAAATTTTCTCTCAAAAGAAATTCTTGTGAAGATGAGTGAGTAAAAAAATGAAAGGAGTTACCTTCTCTTTTATGAGCTTCAGGAATTACTATTCAACCGGGGACTTTCGGATGCAAACTTCGACTAAACTCGCCTAAACTCGCCAAACCGCACGACTGAATCTCGTCAGTCTACGACTCTAGCTTATTGGGGGGCTAATTGTTGGGGTTGAAATCGGATACGACAAAGTTAACATCCAAATATCTGTAGAAGTACTTGCTGAAAAATGGAAACTAATACGAAGAACTTGCGGTAAAAGTTTATTTTAAAGAATTCAAAACAACGATTTCTTAAAAACATCGATAGCATGACACAATGCTATCGTTGGTCCAAACGTCCGTCAACAACATCTCAAGCTTCGTGTCCTTGCGATAATCTCAGACGCTTGGACGATGGGTTCTCACAACAAAGGTTTCGGTCAACGGCGCAAATTCGGTCGCGATGGCGACCGAGTCACAAACAAGAGCTTGAATTCTATAGCTAACAAATCGCGAAAAGAAGCTCGGTCGCTATAGCGACCGAGCAGCGAGCAGAGCTTAGTCGCTGTAGCGACCGAGCTCCAAACAGAGCTCGGTCTCTATAGAGACCGAGCCTCGAGCCAAGCTCGGTCGCTATAGCGACCAGGCTCCGGACAGAGCTCTGTTGCTATAGCGACCGAGCTTCGAGCGTACATGCATCACGGTCTTTCCGTAGCGTCCGACCTCTTCTGAAATGACGATACGATGTAAAGCTATGCAATCTCGACTATCCTCGTTACAACCTTCCCGCAAACCATGGCTTAATCATTTCTTTATTCTCGATCAAATGGGATCATCAGTCAGGTTTACGATAAAAACCGCGGAAAATGTCTTTATCGAAGAAACCGCCAAAGAGTCCTAAATCTTGATTCGAGGCCCACTTACAATTTCTTAAACCCATGACCTATAAGCACTATGATAGTTATGCTTGGATGAATAAATGGAAAGTTTCCGCAGATAATCATTAAGATCGGAAAAATGGAATATCTCCATTTTTGGGACTATGACGGCTTAACGGCAAAAAAGGAAGGCGTAAACCGACCTAGAAGGGACTATATAAGGAGTTCAAGATAAGACGCATAAGGGAAAACTTTTTCACAACAAACTAGCACTTAGCAATTTAGGCATTTTTCTGTCTTTTTTATTCGAGCTGCGACTCAATTAGGTTTAGCCGTCTTAGGGTTTTAGAACAACTAATCTCGCCAACAGCTCTCGTAGCCCATGCACCTTACCTTGTTGTTACGCTCAAACGCAAATTCGGGAATAAGATTCTATTTGCTCTCTTTTTTTTTACGAATTCTTATTGTTTTTATCGTCTTTATTTTGTGTTCTGATTGCTTGGCGTGTGGTTTCTCAGATATTTGGGACCTCAGGGAAATTAGGGTTTTCCTACCTTCCTTATTTATACGTAAATTGACGGTGTATTGAATGGCATTGATGTTTCGGTGTCGATCGATACTCGCTCCTCTTCGTTAACGATCGTTGCTTTGAGGGTGTCGACTGCCCTCTTACACTTATGGATCGTGTGAGAGTAAACAAACTCCTTTGAAAGACCTCGAAATCCTCTCCTCATTGTTTCCTCGTACTGAGATGTATGTACCTGAAATATAAGAGTTTTTTAATGAGCTTTTTGAAAAAAATTAAAACCTAGACTATATCTAATTAGAGAAGATCTAATGGTAATCAAAGCTCCCCGGCAAAGGCGAAAATTTTCTATCACTCAAATTGCCCTAAGGAGCGACTTTACTCTCTCAAATAAGAAGTTCAGTTGTAGTACTTAGGGATCAAATCCGCAAAGAGCTAGGGCACAAAACAGATCTAATAGTTATGTGATTAATCTAGGCTAATAAATAAGAAACACAACAAATAAAGAAAATAAGGTGAACAAGGTAGTTGTTCAGTAGATTGATGAGTTTTGATGGAAGGAGGTTTTGCTAGATCTGGGGTTTCTATTCAGGTAATCAGGATTATAGAGATGTAGGTGCTACGTTGTAGGATATATTATAACTTAACTGAGGTATAAGTCGATCGTCGTGTCATGTTCTAGACTCGTCTATTGACTAGATCTATTGGTCTCGGCTGTCGCATGTTAACCAATAGAAAGTGTCGATCGAAGACTCTATAGAAGTATCGATCGATACACCTTTCGCAAGCTTTGATCGATTATTCTATATGAATGTCGATCGATCACACTCCTAGTCAAGCTTCGGGTTAATTAACTACTCATTAGGTTCAAATCACTTGTCGCCATTTATAGCAATCCTAGTTAAATTAAGATTAGTTCAGATTACAGATCAAGCAGTCGCATTCTATCTAACCATTTTAACATCATGGTATGGCCTTGGATAGGCTGTGCGTCCTAGATCACTTGAAGGTGGATGGAAATGAGCCTAAATGGTCTAAGATGGGGTTTCACAAGAGATTCCTCTCCTTAGGTAAGATCAATGTTCGGATGCTGAACAGAGAAAGCAAGAGACACACGAGTTTGCTTTGAAAAGATTTTGATAAAAATTGCATGAATGATACAAAACGGAGGCCACAAGTTCTTAAAGCAGAAAATAGAAAACCTAATCCTAAACCAGAATGGTTTACTAAAATCCTAATCCAATTTGAAATTGGTTTATTGGTTTTATCCTACAGCAGATTGCCTTTGGTTTAAATTTAAAAAAAAACACCTTAAATAATTAAACAAAAGAGATTAAACCAATGGTCTGATTTCTCTGATCTCTTGGTTAACCCTTCTTCTCTTTTCACGCCAGAAACAAAGTGTAGAAGTGCTTCTCTCTCTGATCTTTGGTTCTTGATCTTGTAACAAGTTCTACTAAGAAGACAGTGCATCCTTCATCAAGTTGTCTCACCCATCTGCTTGTTGAAGCTGATCCTCTCCCATTCTGTCCCTGCTAGGTCGTCCTCCATGGAACCTTGATTGATAAGCCACGTCCAACTCTCCATCTAAAGCTTTGATAAGCTTCTCTGCTCCTGGTTTGATCAACTTCCCTGCCACTTGTTCTATCAGATGGTTGAGCCCTTCTTGTTCAAGTTGTTTCAAGGCAGTACCAAGAGTTCTTCTCTTCTCTCTATCTAGAACCTCATAGATCATACCAGTGAGACCTTGAAACTGCCCATTCAGCCAAGCTTTGATCAGTGTCTTAGCTATACCATACCATGGATCCCATCCCTTGAGTTTGAGCCTGCTCAGGATCGCACCACATAAGGGTTCTAGTTAGGTACTCTAGAACACAAGCATTAAGATCAATTCTATTGAAGAATACCACAACTTAACAATTCTATATTTGGGGCTAATCCCTCATAACCTATTTGATCCCTAAGCCTAACAAGTGATATATCCAAGCAAGAAGTTTGTCACATCAATCATAGATGAATAGATAAAAAATATAAAAAAAAAATAAGAAACCAAAGGAGTTTCAGGAGGAATCTGAAGGAATTTATCCATTCTCTCTTAGAACTAAGAACAATGAATCAAAGAAAGCATCGCGTTAACACTGACTTAGAAAACACATAAACTCGGTTTCAAGTAGTCAAAGGGAATCTTTGTAATTTGTGGTTGCTTCTGGGTCTTAGTCAAACTTTATATATACTTGATTCAAATTCTGGTATCACCATCGATTGACACCAAGGTAGTCCCCTCAATTGATGCTCCTTCATCTCCTCGACAGCTTCATTTTGCGAGGCAGGCATACCACTTGTCAGTAAAACATGCATAACTACTGCCACATGATGCTGATTGACCTCAAACAGGTGGCATTTGAGAGCTAACTCAAAGCTCTATCCCTTTTCAAAATATGGACTGAGTCTAACAGTTGGACGCGTCTGCACAGTTCTGCCATCGGAATCAATCGACATGTGTACTATGGAGCACTCTTACTGAACGAAGCCACTGGAATCGATCGAGATGTGTACTACTATATTGATCGACATGCCACTTGTTCGAACCGAGTACGGTCCTTTTTCAGTGAGAAGGTGACAAAACTCGTCGGTGGGTTATGACAAAGGCGGTTATACTATAAGTGGCGAAAGAGCAATTTTATTAATGAAAGAGTTTGTGTTATAAATGAGGAAAGAAGAGACGAGGCGGCGTCGCTCGAGGAGCTTAGACGTGTCATACAAGTCAGAAGTACTAGAGTGAAAACCCTAATTATAGCCGCCTTACGAGTGAATATGTGTTGACCTCTCTCTTCCTTTTATAGCGGCTCTACGTTGCCCTAGCGAGCTGGTCGCGTGTACGGAGGGTCTTTCGCCAAATGGGCCTTGATCGGCCCGCTAAGGTAAGTACCCAGCTAAGTGTTGTTAGCTCGGATAATCGCAGGGATTATCCGAGTTAAGCTAAGCAGCTCGCTAATCGGCGAGGTTTAACCTTGTTGGGCCGGAGGGGGAGTATTCCACCTCCTACAGTAAGTCCCCTAGATCTGTTGCCAAGTTATGACTTAAGTTGAGGCGGATTTTGTTGATTGGGTCCATTGTATAATAGGGTCGGTTAGTATCATCTGATGCTCTTTCGCTCGATAGCTCGTGGCATTTGTTTCGTCATTAGATCGTTGCTCGGATGTCGACATGTTCGCTGAGTCATTAGCTCGAAGCTTGGTTTAAATGTGCATGCTCGTCGCGTTGCCAGCTTGTTCTGTCGCTAGCTCGTTCTTTGTAGAGACAAGAATATGAACAGTTGCAAGGAGGTGAACAGTCGTGGGAAGATGAAGAGTCGCGTGAATTTGGGCGGTTTTGGAAGTTGAGGCCCGTTTAGGTCGGAAAATGAACAGTAACGAATAGAATTGAGGCCTAACTAGGCCTTTAATAGACTTAATTAATGCCCTGGAAGTCGCGCTGCTTCTTCCAAATTATGTTCTTCTTCTCTTCATTCTCATCACTTCTTCGTTATCACAGGTATCTTCTCTCTCCATTCTCTCTACTTTCTCTCTCTAGGTTGTAGATTGTATAATATATAACGTTGATCGAGCGATATGCCTCCGAAACAGAAGTTGACTCATGAGGAGAAGGGGAAGACAATCGCGACATCGCCGAGTCCTGCGAGGGATGCGACTACTGGCGAGCTCTTGGATGACTTCAACCTGACGATGCGAGATGCGCTGTCAGATTTTGCGGGTGTCGATCTATCGGAGAGACTCTTGGTAGTTGACGCAGTGAGGGAGTTCAGAGGGGAAGACAACAGGAATGCTGCCGCAGAGATGATGAACAATCCGCGAGTGAGATGACCTAGGTCCCCGCCATTTCCTAGGCGTGGGTCGGTGGTTCGTGCGCACTCTCGTTCTGCTCGGTTAGACGACCTCGTTTTGCCCAAACTGGACGAGCTAAAACTATTTTGATAGAGGAAGACCATCGCCCGAAGGTTCCGACGCATTACAGTGGTATGTGGGTCTTTGAGCAGGAGCCCGCGATTACTCAAGAAATCCTTCGTCTTGCCGACGCGCAGTCATGGACCAACACGGAGAAAACTTGGTCGTCTCTCAAGACACTGGAGGCTCTGCTCGTTGCTCGTAACACTGTAGGTGTTACTTATCTGATTCCTACCGAGGGTCAACGTCCATGGTCGCCTCCGGTTGGTTATCAGTGCGTCTACAAGTCTTACTTTGAGGGCGACACCAAGCTTTGGTTTTTGCTTCCTCGTCTCGTAACATCGTACGTCTCGCGCCGTGATCTTGGCTTGAGTCAAATGGTGAATGGGGCGTTTCGAATCATGGTTTTGCTCATGGTCATGCCGGAGAAGATCAGGATATCCTTGTGCATGACGACGGTTTCTCGTTTAAGCCAAAAATCACCAGTCATCCAGATAAGACCATGGACTGGCAACATTTCCACTTCTTTGTTAGGTCCGACCAGTTTGCTTTCGTCGATCCTCCTTGCGACGAGTTTAGGACCTATTGGAACAGTGAAGCTGGTAGCTAGCTCGTCTCGATCGATTTCTCTTATACTTTATCTAACTCTTTTTCGTTTAAGTGAAGTTAGACATCCCAACTTCTATTTGACTGACGCTGCTGTTCCAGACAATTTCCTCTCCAACGCTAGATTTTTGGTCGAGTTGGGTCATCGAAGGTGGTTACATATCAGCGAGGAGAGGATTCAACACGCACTAGATTGTGTTAATCAAGGTAAAGGTCAAATACCATTTACTTCGGTTCATTCTTTGTGCTGTCCCTCACTTGGGTTGTGATGCGAGCCTGTGACTTGGACTCCGTACCTCCGCCTCAACTTCGTCCGAGTAAGAAGAGGTCAAAGCTTTTGTCGGTGGGAGCAGAGAAGGATAAACAAAACGCTTAAGATGAAGGACTTACCCGACATCACTGTCTCGATCAAAGCTAAGAAGGCAGGGACCTTGGAAGCGGCCAATGTGATGAACATGGTCGATTGCTTCGGTCTCGATAGGATGGAGCCGTATGATTGCGGCGTTCAACATCCTCCCAAGGATGTTGTTACTGAGGAAACTGCTCCTATCCGGGATGATCGGACGAGATCTCGCTCGGGACAGTCTGAGGGTCGATTTGATGAACTAGAGCCACCGATGTCAATCAGGTTACGGTCGAGCCTTCCGGGGAGAAGAGCAAAGGGAAGAAGAGGAATAGGAGCAAAAAATTTGTTGGGGGAAGTTCCGAAGCGGACAATGCTTCTCGTTCGAGGGACGGGATCGATGGGGTCCCATCTTTTGAGGGGGTTGAGGCTGCCAACCTGACTTCTGACCTTACCGACCCGCCGAGAAACGATTCCGCGGGGGCTTCTCAGAAGAAGAGGGTGAGGAAGCAGAAGAAGGTCAGCATGGATGTGGAGCCTCATGCGTTTGAGGAGACCGCTCGGGTTGACAATGCTGATGACTTGTGGGCAGAGACTCATACTACCGAGGAGTCGGGTCCGAATGAAGATCAAGTCGAAAAACTGGAGCCAAGAGTGCTTCCATCATCTTCCAAGTTGGTCTTCTCAGATGCCTATCTTGAGGTTGCTCGTCTTTGCCGCGAGGTACGCTTGTTTCTCTCCTCATCGTCTTTCAATACTGTATTTTGTCTAGTTCATCACTTCGACTTCTCACTGGTTGATAATGGGGTCAATGCTCTGGTCGAGAAGTATGACACCGAGCTCAGGACCACATATGCTTACCTGGTGAAGATCCAGGAAAGAAGAAGAACGCCTAGAAGAATGCTACTGCACTCAAGGCTCAGCTCGAGTGCACTGAAAAGGCGCGGGCTGAAGCAGTCGGCCTGACGGAAGCTTGGGGAAGGAGGCTTGAGGAGGTGTCTAAGGAGCTGGAATCTGCTAAGGCCGCCGCGGAGGAACTCTAGACGGAGAAGCTCCAGCTCGAGAAGAATAAAGCTGCGTTTGCTGAGGAGTTTGAGAGGGATTCTCTAGAGAACTCTCGTATCCTTGAGGTCAGTCGTGAGAGGGCGAGAGTTGTCAAAGCCATGGCCGTCAAGGCTAACGCTAACTTCAAGCGGATTCTGGCACGCGACGAGAAGCTGGACAAGTTTGACGACGCATGGTTCCTCTGCAGCCAAGCCTTCGGGACTCGGAAGTGCTTGGAGATGCTTAAGGAGGAGGGTGAATTGATCCCTCAGGAGAGGATCGAGTTCTTCCGTCAAGAGGAGAAGATGAGGAAGGCTGCAGACGTGAAGCTTGACCCCGGGCCATCCCAAGAGCGCGACTACGTGCTGTCACCGCTCGAGCTTGAGTCTGAGTTTGTCGATGAGGAACTCCACAAGTACATAGAGGTCGGGTACGATACCCCCTTGAATGAGTGCAAGTTCGATGCTAACTTGATTGATCGAGACTCGCCTCTGATCAAACGTGAAGGGGATCATAAGTAAGAGGAGGCTGAGGGTGATCAGCGGGATGCCGGCTTGCAGACTTATTCGACCTACGTTTCTCAGGCTCACGAGGAGGAGGTTCACCCCGACGGAGAGGACCAGGCAGTTTCCAAAGACTGATCCCATTCATTTCCCTCTTCTCTTTTTTTGTGTTTTGTACTTACTCCGTTGGTGGAGTTGTTGTTGTAAACCCATGACCTGGCTTCGCTTCGCCGATTGCTGTTTTCATGCATGATTGATTTACACAACTGTTTTGGGTTGCTTTTCTTAATTCTTTTGCCTTAAGTAATTAATCAAGTCGTCGAGACGACTCGAAGTAAACTCATCAGGCTAATTGTAAAGTTTGGGTCACCTGCTCGATACAATTAGATATTTTGTAGTCCGAGCTCGAGACTAAAATGTTTCTCTACATTGCCTTAGTAATTTATCGAATCGGCAAGGACGGTCGAAGTAAACCTGTTTCGCTAGTAGCTTGCCTGGTCGCTGACTTGACACAATTGTACGAGCTCGGGATCAAGATTTCAATTTTAAGTTATCGTAGTCGATTCTGAATCAGACTTAGCGTGTGTAAAATCAGAACGTAGAAAATGTTTTAGATCGATACGAGATTCTGGGTACTCACGAAGTAGTGATGTGGAATTTTAGGTTGGCTAGTCCCCATTCCAAAATTTATTGCGAAACCAAAAATTATCGACTCTTCGTTAGCTCAGAATTGATCGCGGGCTAGCGGAGCTCGTCGGACAAGTGTCCGATCAGGACATATCTGACGAAATCGCACAAGTGCCAGTACGCCGCTTACGATGTGTTCTCGTGTTTGAGAGATCGAGTCATTTGCTTGGCTCTGGATGGTATTTGGTTGGTGTTACAGCTGAACTCATGGAGAGATGCATACGTACCCGGCGAGGGAGATCAAGCCATTCGTAGTTCTTTTTGCCGAGTAGAAGTGGCTTGTGTGGCTCATCTACTCAGCGAGTAAAAGTGGTTGTACCGTGCATTCACTCAGTTTACGGGTTAAAGTGATTGAAGGGTCATTAACTCGGTTTTTTTTAACGGAAGGAAGTCCTTACTCGGCGTGGTAACGCCGTAGGTTCATTGAGTTCCATGCTCGTGGAACTTCTTCGCCGGTTGAAGTCTCGAGATGATAGACGCCTGGTTTTACAACATTAGTGATTTGTTAGGTCCTTCCCAATTAGCGCCGAGCTTTCCACCGTTCGGCTCCTTGGTGTTCTCGAAGACCTTTCGTAAGACGAGGTCTCCTAGCTCGAGTGGTCGGGATCGCCTATTCTTGTTGTAATAACTTTCGATCTGATGCTGGTAGTTTTGGATGCGCAACAGGGCCTGATCTCGTCGTTCCTCGATGGCGTCTAACGTGTCGAGAAGCATGTCGCTGTTGAGCTCAATATGTTCCGGCTTCCTAGATCGTCGTAGACTGGTGACGTTTACTTCGGCCGGCGCCATAGCTTCAACTCAGTGAGCAAGAGAGAACGGTGTTGTCGTGGTAGCTCCTCTCGGAGTTGTCATGTGCGACCAAAGAACTCCATCTAGTTCGTCCGCCCAGTGGCCCTTCTTTTGGTCGAGTCTTTTTTTTATTCCACCTATATGATCTAGACTCAATCTTAAGAAGATGAATGCAACTACATGTTTCTTTTTGTGTTTTTTTTTTTCAAAATTTTTTAAATTTTTTTGGTTTTTCTATGCATATATATATGTACAATGCAATGCATGAGACTCAAAATCATCAAAGAAAACATGATTAAATACTTGGTACCTCCCCCAAACTTAAGTCACACAGTCTCTGTGTTGTTAAGTAGAGAGAGATACCCAAAAGAGAACTAAATGCAGAA
>JABAYD010017791.1:0-15583 GCA_014822095.1 Diplotaxis tenuifolia
AGATCCGATCATGGAACGCCATGAATCTCAAGAGATATTACCACTAGGTACTTAAATTCTGAACTACGTTAGGCTTGATCCCTTGACTGGGTACGTAGGCAACTCCGTCACGAGTGCAGCCCCAATCCCACTTTAGCATCCTTTTCACCATAACCAAATGGGCATATGTGTAATCAAAAACACATATCCCAAGGAATTGCAACATTCAACAGGTGGTGTAAGAGTCGGAGGCTCTCAGCATTTGTACGATTATTATAGCATGATGTACTCGAAAAAAGTCATTAATAAAACAATTACTTTTAACGCCTCAGATTTTTAGCTAACCAAAATTCAAGGTCTTGAAATCCTTCGAAAAACAAATTGAGGTTCCCAAGGAACCCAAGCTAAGGTCTTAAAATCCTTAACAAAAATTCGAGGTCTTAAAATCCTTCGAAAACAGATTTAGGTTCCTTAAGAACCTCAATCTAAGGTCTTAAAACTCTTAACAAAATCCAAGATCTTAAAATCTTTCGAAAACAAATTCAGGTTCCCAAAGAAACTCAATCTAAGGTCTTAAAACCCTTAACAAAATCCAAGGTCTTAAAACCCTTCGAAAACAAATTCAGGTTCCCAAAAAACCTCAATCCAAGGTCTTAAAATCCTCCGAAAACAAACTCAGGTTTCCAAAAGAACCTCAATTCAAAGTCTTAAAATCCTAAACAACTCCAAAGGTCTTAAAATCCTTCAGACAAAATTCAGGTTCCCCAAAACCTCAACCTAAGGTCACAAAACCCTTAGCAGCATTCAAGTTCTAAAGAAATCTCCAAGTGAGCTCATGTCCCAGAAACCCACTCTCGGGACCTCTCGCTAAAAGGAGACCTGTTATCAACAGGCTCTGAGACCTTAACCCGAAAGTTTCCTAGACCTCATGTCTAGAGACCACGAGACATGTCATTCACATGCCCTAAAATCCTTTTTGTATGAAGGAGTAAAGACTCCTACCTAATCCATCGAGCCCATGCTAAGGAATCCATCAAAACGTCGCCGGAATCCTTATTGAAAAGTTTGATCTCATTCAGGATCAAGTTAAAATTTCTATAAGTCAAGTGACTTTGAACAAAGCCGAATTTAGATTAAAACAAAACCTGGGTTTAAAAACCTCCTCAGGCTATTTAAGGTTCAACAGATCCTAAAATGTAAGCAGAGGTTTAAAAGCCTCCTCAGGCTATAAGTCTTGAAAACAGATAAACAAAAGCCCCTCAGGCAGAAGTCTTGAAAACATAAAGACATAGTTTTAAAAGAGCACTGGTTTTTAATCCTCCATCTCTTTGGTACCCTTCTCCATACCTTGATCCTTCTCGCCTGGTTCCTTCTCCTTAGCTGGGTCTCCATCGCCGATCTTCTTGTCGCTTCCTTCCATGGTCGTCTCGACTGGGGCTGAAGTTAGATCCACCAAACCTAAGTTAGAACCATACTCTCCAGAAAAGGACGGATTAAACATGTTGATCTCGGAATCAAGGCCATTAGCCGATTGTACTCCTCATCAACACTTTTGATCTCATTTGCCAACATCCCCTCAAGGAGGACAGTGTTGGCCCAAAGCTCTTGAGCGTAAATCTGAAGACTGGCCTCTTCCCTCTTCCTGGAAAATTTCTCTTCAACAGAGATCAAGATCTTGTTGTAGGATTCAGCCACCTCTTTCTTCCCTCTCCTAATAGCCAGCTTGACCTCAGCCTCCTCCGAGCATCCTCCAGCTCGGCTATCCTCTTATTCTTCACCTTAATATCGATAGCCTGGCTCTCAAGTTTTCCCGCTTGAACATCGGCCTTTGAGCCGAGTCTTTCCACTACAGCGTGGAGTTCAGAAAATTGAGCTCTGGATTGATCGAGGTTCGCTTTGGTAGCCTTAACCATCTCGGTGACCTGAGCTAAACTCCCCAGCCTTGGGAGCGTTGTTAACCGTATCCTCCAGCTTCAGTTGAGCTCTATTGATAGCTCCAGCCAGCTGCGTGAAAATTGCAAACAATAAACCAAACATCTCACTAAGGAAAATAAATTAAAAGGGGTCAAGATTCTTTGCCTGACCCATGTAGTGAGCAACCTCAGCGTATTCTTCTCGATTGGTTAGATTGTTGATCGTAGGGAGAAGGCAACCAGTCCTCTTAATATGCCTTATCAGTGTAGCCAAGCGTCAAGAGTCGTCCAGGATCGAACCAGGTTTCGAATGGGTAAAACTCCAGTCCACGGTTCCTCTTATGGAAGATGAGGAGGAAGACCTGGACGACATGTCCACTTTATCGGTCCTGGACCTCTTGTTCTTCGGAGGCTCGACCTCAGAAGGCTCCTTAATCATTTGGAAGTCAACTTCCATGACTTGAACCTCAGGGTGTGGGGTAGCCTCCTGAGCTCTCGGGACGTCAGCAGAGACGACGTCCTTAGTTGGGTTAGAGGCTCCATCATCAAGAACCTCTTTCACGGAGCTGAGGAAGGAACCCCCTGGTTCTTATCACTCCCTCGTGAGGTGCTGGCTGCTTTGGCTGGTCTGCCCCTAGAGCGGTAGGACGGTTGAAGAGGCATCTTGCTTGGTTGGATTCTTTCGGTTTCAGAAGTGCTAGCTCCCGTCGAGACTGATACTATTGAGTTACCTTCAGAAACTGAACCAACAAAATTTACTTAAAAACCAAACAATTTTGGGAATTTGGCTAACACACTCGGAAAGAAGGGTAAAACCTAATTACCTTCTAAACCTGCGGCTGGGACAGGTTCCATGAACGAGGTTCTGTACCGTTCAGGGAACCTGGCTGATCCTATTCGCGAAGTGGTGTAAGCTCCCCACGTGCAAGGACTTTGTTTCAACTTTTGGCACATAGCTCTGGTAAGTTTACCAGTGAGCTTAGCAGGATCCTCAATATCTGCAAGAAGGATCGTATACTTAATAAATCATAAATAAAAAAACGAATAGACAAATGCTTCCCTATAAGTTCTAACCCGAGGCATCAGACCAAGGAATCATGAGGGTACGACTCTAAGGAACCGTCGAAGGATCGACCTTGACATAAAAATATTTCTTCCGCCAATCATCATCACTACCAGAGAACTTGAAAATACCCAACTTAAGGCGACAAGGCAAACAACAGGTACCGCTACCACCTTCTTTATAGGAGCTCTCCTTTATCATAAAGAGGCTCATCAGATCACAAAGCCCAACGTCAACCCCCTCTTCCTTGATCACTGAGGGACAGAGTTGAGAAAGAGCTAGATAGTAGTGGTCGAGGAGATCTAACAGAAGATCAGGAAGCGGGAATCTAAGATGACATTTGGATATATATTTCTTGTGAACACAAAACCAACCCTCTGGAGCAGTTTCGGGGGTTTTGTTAGATTTACAAGCCCTAGCCAACTCCTCTGGACCTTGGGCTTAGACCATGAGGTTAACAACTTCCTGACTCTTTAACAAGGAAGGCGAGTGAGATCCGGAAGGAACACCGCCACTGGAGCCATCGTTCTTCTTTGTTCGTTTGGAAACTCGTTGGGCTATCGACTCCCTAGCCCTCTTGTTCTTCTCGTCCTTCTTCATATTTTCACCAACCACATGTTTGACCTTCATAAGTCGAACACCGGAAGGAGAGATTTCAGTTTCTCCAGAACCCCCTTTTGTTTGTTTCATGATGACGAATCACGAGAGAAATCGAAAAGATGGAGGAAGTAGAAAGAAATTTGAATTGACAAAGTCGGAACTCTAGCTTCCGAGATCGCAGAGAAATAACAGAAACAATTGAAAAACAAAAACAAAGAAAAAGCAAGATAAAGAGAGAGTGAGAGAAGTTACCTGGGAAACCGAATCGAGACGTGGGGTGATGGAGAAAGTTGCAGCTTTATATCCCGTCAAATCTTGAAAATCGGAGATAATTGTTCAAACTCTTTTATCTGAGCCGTTGATCTCACCAAACGAGATCGGGGCCGTCAGATCAGGCGACGGGTATCTTCAATAGAGATATAGGGTAATCATTATCTCAACAAAGAGATAGAGGTCCGGCGGTTAAGATTAGCTTCCGAGATAAGAGATCTCCTCTCGAAAGCTGGGGGCAACTGTTGGGCCCGAATATGGCCGGCTAGCTGAGACTAATGGGCTCGAGCGAAAAGAGCTAACGATGGGCCGTGATAAGCCCATTACCAATTGATCTTCTGAGAAAAGAGCTAAAGCGAAGCCGTAGGCTGTTTGCTAGAAGCGATAACGAGACAGGTCACGGAAAAGAGGTATGGGTCTCGTTCGGGGGGAGTTAATAGGAGCAGCACAAGGTGCGTAGGACCCGGTCAAAAGGGAGCTGTTAAAAATCCTTCAATTCACGGAGGCAATCTCGGAGCTTGTTAATGTCACTCAAGCGTGGCTGAGAGCTATTTAAGGGGGAGAAGGAAATCACAGAAGGGGATCTTCTCGACGCATCTTAGATAAAAACACTTAAGCATTTTACATTCTTTGTATTCATCTCAAATTCTTCTTTGTAATCATCAACAATCATCTTTGTAACCTTCATCTTATTAAAATCAATACAAACGATCGTGTTCATTCATACAAGTCTAAACGGGATTCAGCCTACGATTTTTTCCCTAAACCTAACATGTTACTAAATACCTAGAGGTGAGTTTTACCCCTCACAGTGATGTCTGGGTCTTCCACTATCATGTCTCAAGCTTCTTATGGGTCTTCTAAATGGACGTCGAATGGGTAGAGAGTTTGTAGGTGTGCCAAGGAATTTGTTGTGTAGCGAATCTGTCAAAATCGAATAGCAAAAGTAATGTTCCTTAGATTTCCCCATGGTTTATTTCAGATACTTGCTAAGGTTGATATGTGAATGAGTAGTGAAATAATGTGCATGTGTAATGCCTTGTTTTTTCACCGTTTTGCTTTGAGGCGATTTTGGCGATGATTCACGCTCTTCGCTGTCTCTGACGGTTGGGATGGATTCGAAGGACGCTGATCCTCCGCCTCTGGTGGTTCCGAAGAAGCAATCATGGATTTCGAGTAGAAATTCCATCGGAGATTAATGAGTAGGCTAATCCACTCTGGGATGATTTCGTGATAGCGAGATTCCTAGAAACAGCTCTGCATATCGTGAAGGTTCAGATGATAGTAAACAAGATCTCGACGTTTGGGATAAAACCCAGAAACTGGATGTCTATGAGATGGATTCAACAACGATGAAAATTAGGATTGCAAATGCTATGTGAGGGATAAGGTTGTGAAGCGAGGGATGTGGAACATAGCTTGAGTACCCATGGTGGTTTCGAAATGGGCTCCGGAAGAAGATACTACTAAGGAAAATTTGTTACCACTTTGGGTTCATCTACAAAATGTTCTAATGAGTTTGTAATCCTGGGAGGAGCTTAGTTTCTTCACATGCGCTGCTGTAATTTCTGATCGCTTGCACTCTGAGACGATTGCGTGCAAAAACTTTGATGTTGCGAAAGTCTTTGTGAATGTTGATTTAACTAAGGGACTACCAAACAAGATAGATTACACTATACATGGAAGGTCACTACAGTTGAGGTACTTTATACATGGCTTCCCTCTAGGTGTGCCGCTACAAGGAAAGTGGGTAAAGATAGCGTATAAAGCGTTTTTACGTGAAATGCTATCTTTGACATAAAATATACTTTTTAGATAGTGTTTTTTAATGAATGCTATTAAAAGGTGTTATGTCATAAAACTTGTAAATGTAGATGCTATCTCTATTGAGACGGGAAAATAATTTTTTTTTATCTTTATTTCACTTTCCCGCTTACTATATTTATTTGCCTCCAAACATTGTAAACCCTAAACAATGAAAAATTCTTATTGGCCAAAACGTAAACACATGGATCACATTTTCATCCAACGGATGAAATTAAATCCGGCTGTCCAGATTTGTTCTTATTCTATTTCAGTTTTGTAGATATTTATTCTTCTCTTTCTTGTAGATCTTTATTCTTCTAATCAATCTACGACAGCCGCCACCACAGCCGTGTTGGCTCTCTCCTCTTCTCAGCCGCGACGAGCCACCACCATGCTCACTCTCTCTCTCTCTCTCTCTCTCTCTCTCTCTCTCTCTCTCTCTCTCTCTCTCTCTCCCTCTCTCTCTCTCTCTCTCTCTCACAAAGAGGTGTGGATAATGAATGGTATGAATGATTTGTTCGAAGGGCTTCCATTTGTATTGGATAATGGTACGAATGATTTGTTCGAAGGGCTTCCATTTGTATTGGATTCAATTGGGTCTAAGCTTGCTGATTTTGTAAATAATTTTGATATATAAAAATATAAAAATATTTTATTTATATTGTCTATTTTTATAGTAATACTATGACATCGGTTATTATATGCTATTATAAATTATACAATTACATAGCTAATAAAACGCTATAGAAAGAAGCACGTAATATAGCACATGTAAAAATGCTATCTAAAGTGCTGAAGAAAAGATAACGGGGGCAGACACATCACTGTTAAGAACGCTATATATCGCTGTAATAGCGTTTACGGACACTATATATGAGACTTTTTCTTATAGTGTGCTAACTGTGGTAAGTGGGGTCATGCCGATACTCTTTTGTGTTCTGAATAAAAAGGAAACTATTGTAGCGTAGAAGGAAATTGGAAATATGGTGAGGGGCTCTCAGAGTAATAAAAAGGAGGAAGATAGTGAATAGATGAGGTTGAGGGATACATAAATAGAAAACAAAGAAATAGAAAAGATGGGAGTGCATGAAGTAAAAAAGGGGAAATGTAGAAGAAAAAAGTAAGTGAAAGAAAATACAGGAAGGAAAGAAGAGAATCATGAAATAGAAGGACAAGTAAATGATTGGAATACTGTATCTTTGGAGAAAGCTGGAAAAAGTCCAACGCAGAATCTACAATATAATCAAATTATAATTGCAACACCATCAAGGTTTGCGGCTTTAAGTAATAAAGGTGAGAATGGTGAGGAGATTGAGCAATTTGATATTGAGGAAGAAGAAAATCATGCCCAAGATATCGCAGCTGAAGAAGTGTTGGGAGATGTTTTAAGTGAGAAGAAAAGAGGGAGAACAAGACAAACTCTTCCTCGACTATCAAAAACAAATCATAGAGTGGTTCCAGAAACTTCTGATCATGTCAAAGATATGAAAAGGGGTTCTCGCAAACAACAATAAATGGTTGGGTTTTTCTGGAATGTGAGAGGTTTCAACAAAACTACTAAGCATGTTGTGGTAAGAAATTGAGTGAGAGATATTCTATTCTTTTTGGGAGTTTGATTGAAGCGAGAGTGAAGGAGAAAAAAGTAGGGAGGATTTTAGAGGATGTGTTTCATGGATGAGTTTTATGTCCAACTATGAGTATAATCGGCTGGGAAGGATGTGGACAGTATGGAGGTTAACAGTGAGGATGACTCCAGATTATAAAAGTGATCAGCTTATTACTTGTTCGGTGTTACTGTCTGGACAAAAGGATGAGTTCTTTTGTTCTTTAATTTACGCATATAAAGTCAATATGAAGCTCCACTATTCAAAAACAAGAAATGGATGTTAATGGCAGATTATAATGAAATCCTAGATGGTGAAGAGCATTCCGGATATGAAAATTCTCCATGAATACCTTTGGGTATGAGTGATTTTCAAGACCATTGCTAAATAATGTAAGTTAACAAACATGGGATATCAAGGTCCTCGCTTTACCTGGTGTAATAAAATAGAGTAAGGTTTGATTTGTAAGGAGTTAGACATAGTTTTGGTGAATGAAAAATGGCTTCATGGCTCGAATTCTATTGTGTTTTTGAATTTGGAGGTTGTTTGGATCAACATTGATGCAGAGTTCATTTGAAGCAGATGAAAAGGTTAAAGAAGACCATTTAAATCTACTAATGTGATTTCTAAAATGTCGGAAATTCTACCTCTTATAGAAGATCAATGGAAGGATCAAAAGGCCCTGATCATTCAACATCTGCAGTGTTTTGCCTTACTAAATGGTTGAAATATTTGAAACAGCCGTTGCGAACTCTGAGCAAGGCTAAATTAGGAGAATTACCCAAGAGAACCAGAGAGGCTTATTTGTTCCTTTGTAATAAACAAAAGAAAACTTTTGTGAATCCTACAGTTGCAGCAATCCAAGAAGAGATGGAAACAGAAAGTTTTTTCATAGCTCAGCAAAAAAAAATAAAAGTACGGAATTCTATCTATGAAACCCAGCGTGGTGATGGTTCTCTGGCTAAAACATAAGAAGAAGTTAAAGAGGAAGCTGGAAATGTTTTCAAAAAGTTTATGGAGTTCCAGCCTCATGAGTTTGAAGGAGCTATTGTAGAGAGATTGAAACAGTTCTTCGGCTTCCAATGTAGTGAAGTTGATTGTGAGCTAGAAACAGAAGTCACTAAAGAAGAGATAAAGGAGGTTCTATTTCGGATGCCTGGGAATAAATCTCCAGGGCTGGATGGTTACACAACTGAGTTTTTTAAAGGAGCTTGGGCAGTCATTGGAGGGGATATAACAGTGGCAATTCAATCATTTTTCATTAAGGGTTTTCTCCCAAAAGGTCTTAACTCAACAATCTTATCTCTTATTCCAAAGAAAGAGGAGGCGAAGATGATGAAAGACTACATACACATTTCCTGTTGCAATGTTCTCTATAAGGTAATTTTGAAGATCATTGCTAATAGACTGAAGGCTTTGCCAAAGTGTATAACTCTGAATCAATCAGTCTTTATTAAAGTTAAACTGCTCATGGAGAATGATTTGCTTGCGACTGAGTTAGTGAAGGATTATCACAAGGAATTTATATCCCCTAGATGTGCTATGCAAATTGACATCTCTAAGGCGTTTGAAGTGAAATGGCCTTTCTACTTAACACATTGGAAGCTTTAGGCCTACCGAAGAAGTTTATTAAGTGGATTTCTCTATGTATTACTTCAGCTTCCTTCTCTGTGCAAGTTAATGGTAAATTGGCTGGGTATTTTCAGAGCAATAGGGGTCTAAGACAAGGTTTTTCGCTGTCTCCGTACTTGTTTGTTATTTGTATGAACATCCTTTCAAAGATGATTGATGAAGCTGCTTTAAAGGGGGCCATTGGATACCATCCAAAATGTAGGAATATTGATCTTACCCATCTTTGTTTCGCAGATGATTTGATAATTTTTACTGATGGTACTCAGAAGTCCATTAAAGGAATCTTAAGAGTTTTTGAGGATTTTGACAAAATGAGTGGCTTGAAAATAAGTATGGAGAAATATGCTCTGTTATTGGCTGGTAATAAAGAGAAGCAAGAAGAGATCTTATGGCTTTTTCAGTTTGCATTGGAGACTTGCCAGTACGTTATCTTGGCCTTTGCTCTTTTAACCAAGAGTATGAAGATTGTAGACTATCTCCCTCTGATCAAAAAGATTAGGAAAATAATTAGCAAGTGGACTGGAAGATACCTCTCGTACGCTGATCGTTTACAGTTGATAAACTCGGTCATATCGATCCTCACTGATTTCTGGATAACTGCATTCAAACTTCCTAGTGGGTGTATTAAGAGATAGAAAGATTGTATTCAACCTTTCTTTGGTCAGGTCCAGATGTCAATGGAAAGAAGGCAAAGATTGCTCAGACGGATGTTTGTAAACTTAAGAAGGAAGGAGGGTTGGGATTAAGACCTTTGTAAAATTCTATCTTCTCATTCGTTATGATCCCGACCTTTGTAAAATTATATCTTCTCATTTGTTATGGATAAACTGGATCAAGACTTATCTATCTTCTCATTCGCTATGGATAAACTGGATCATGACTTATCTAATCAGGAAAGGGTCTTTCTGGATGGTGAAGGAGAATACTTAGTCGGGATCATGGATGTGAAAAAAAATCCTTAAATATCGAGAGACTGCGAAACATTTTTATAGAATTGAAGTAAAGAGTTGAGAAGAAACTTCTCTTTGGTATTATATGTGATCTTCTTTGGGCTGCTTAAAGGATATATTGAGAGAGGGAAGATGTTTTGATATTGGAATGTAGATAGATCCCGTGTAGCTGATAGTAGAAGTGACAGAAGGAGACAGCATCCGATTCCAATTTTGAATAGAGTAGACATGGAAATTGAGAAATATAGAGTAAGTTGGGTACAAGAAGAGGATGTTTCTCTGTGGAGGTATAAAAATGGAAGGTATAAGAGGAGGTTCTCTACTCATGATACATGGTTGAGTATAAGAGATAATCATCATATTTTCTAGTGGCATCAAGCAGTATGGTTTAAGTATGCTACTCCAAATTTCTCTTTTATTAATTGGTTAGCGGTGCATGGAAGGCTTTCAACAGGGTATAGGATGAAATGTTGGAATGAGAATGTTGATGCATCGTGTGTATTATGCCAGGAACCATGGGAGACTCTACATCATTTGTTCTTTGATTGTGCTTACTCAAAGCAAATATGGAGAGCCTTAATGACTGGAGTACTACAAGACCAGTACACACAGCTGACTGGGAGCGACTCGTTTATCTCATTACGAGCAATTAAGGATGGAATAGGGTGAAGCTACTCATTGCTAGATACATCTTTCAATCGACTCTTCATACCATTTGGATATAAAGAAATAGAGGAAGGCATGGAGAGGAGAGAAGGATTATGAAGAAGGAATGGTGATGTGGTTCGGTATGTAAGGCTGATTTTGGAGAGTTTTTGAAATTCCGATTTCTTGTTTTGAGTATTTTGAGTTCACACTTGATGTAAAAGAACAATATTTTTTGAATTAAATTTAACATTCAATTAAAATATATATCTTGTTTAGCTAGAGAATGATGAGCATATACTTAAGTGGATTGATGAGACATTATTAAATGAAGTAGAAGCATTTAAAGGGAAAGTATTCTAATACACCCCAGTTAGAAAATTTATATTCTTTTACTCCACTCTTTTTCTAACTACCCTATTTTTTTCTACTCTTTTTCCTTTTACTTTCTTACCCTTCCTTTTTTATTAATTTTTCTTTTCTTTTAAAATATAGAAGGACCCACCATTTTTTTCCTTTATTTTTTTCGAGTGGGCCCTATATTATTTTCTGTGTAGATTAGTTTTTAGATTTTTTTTTATTTTTTGGGTGGGTCCGAAAATTATATTTACCGAATATTTTTTAGATTTTTTTAAATTTTAAACAGTTAATAAAGCCAAAATTTTGTAAAATAAATTCTTTTTATTTAGAAATAATATTTTTATAAACAATAACATAAAAAAATAAATTATTAAAATAATATTTAAATCAACAATAGATTTTTAAAAATTAACTTAATAAAATATTTATATAAATTAATTTTCTTCAACTAAATTTTAACTCTTTTATATAAAACAATCAAATGTAAAATAAGATATTTTATATTCAAATCAACAATTAATTTCAAAAAATATATTTTTAACTCTTTTATATAAAGCAATCAAATGTAAAATAAGATATTTTATGTTCAAATCAACAATTAATTTCAAAACAATATATAGATTATTTCAATAATATTTCAAAAACAAAAATATTAATATAATATTTATGTAAATAATATTTTAATCAACAATCAATTTTTAAAATTTAATTTAAATATTTATAAATTTTTTTACCTAAACATATTTTAAAACTATGAAGTAAAACATTTCTTTTAATAATATTTTAATTAAAATTTGTAATTCCCTTAATTTAAATTTTAATATATTTTATATGTCCTTCAGATTGAAAATAATATAATTCATCTATTTAAAAATCTATATAAATTATAAATAATATTCTCTTTATTTAAGTATCTTTTAAAATTCCAATTCAGTTATATCTATTTTAAATTTAATGTTATTTACAAATTTCTTTGATTTTATAAATAATGTATCTGTATTTAATCTTTGATTTTTTTTTGACATCAAAAATAATACAGACTTAGCTCTGTATCCATGTGAACGACGAAAGACAATTGTTGCCTTGCACTGCGTGCTAAACTATCCGCCCTTTGGTTCTGTGTTCTTGGTACATGAATAATGGTTGAGCTGTGGAAACTCTTTTGATTAAATATATGAATTTATTAAGAGCATGAATGCAGCCAGATCATTTTTCATCTTTGTTAAAAATATAAAAATTACACTTTTGAAACGGAAACATATATATTATTTTATTCAAATTTGAAGATATGATATTATATTTTTATTTATATAAATGTCTAGGCGGACTAGACTATGAAAATGATGTTTAAGTTAAAACAACTATGAAAATGATGTTTAAGTTACATTTTGTATATTACTGCATATTTTCCCTGTTTAGAAGCAAAATAATACTTTACATAGTGGTGAAGATATTGTGAATTGTATAACAATTAGCTGGTAGATTTAAAAGGTTAAATTCACACTCTAGTGATGAAGGATGATTGTTAATGAAATGTGAGGTACTCCGGAAGTGTGAGGTACTCCGGAAGGTTAATAATTATTTTTAGAAGATGTATCTCATATAATGCGATTATATATCCATATATGTGTTTATTAGTCACACTAGACATTGAATACTTTTAATTTTTCAAGTTGGTAGAAAACTTCTCATTTTCATAGAAAAACATCATTATATATACTTCTATACTAACATGTTTATGGTAGACTATAATGAGATGAAAAATATAAATACATATTTTCTGAATTGTTTTTCTAGCAATGTGTTACATACAATATAAAATGTCTAAATACAATGGTATTACTAATAAACTAGATAAGACCCGCGCCTTGCGCGAGATAAAGTTGTTATTTTTATTATGTTCTCGAGAATGAAACAATAGTTCAGTTTCATTTGGAATTTTAGGGGTGTTCAATCCGGATATCGTGTTGGTTTCAGTTCGGTTCGGTTTTTTTGGTATTTTGTTAGTTTTCAGTTTATTCGTTTTATACCAAAAGAACATAGTTATTTAGTTTGAGATCATATTATATGTTATACGAATTTATGAGTCATGTTGTCAAAAAATCATTTATTAAAAAATATTATATATTCAAATAAAATAATAAAAAAACAAAAAATGCTTTTATCATCTAATAAAATATTAAAATTTAGAATTAATATCAAAGCTCTAAATTTTGAAAAAAATAAAATAAAACAGAAGCACGAAAGAAAATTTTTTCTATTCTTCTATATTTAGTGTTCATCAAATTAATATTTCATTTATTGAACACAACTCTATTTGTTTAAAGATTAAAAAAATTGTAAAGAATTTCAAGTAATTGTTGTCCATCAAATTTATAATCTTTACTTAAATTTAGTCAATGTTAAAATAAAACAAAAAGATCAAAAAATAAGACTAAGAAAATTTGAAACCTCAACATAAGTGAATTGTTACTTAATTATAGTTCGATTGATTCAAGTAATTTAAAAATTATAATTATAGTTCAACTTATATAACAAATAGACATTCATGCGTCGTTATAAATATATAGGGGATTTACATTTTCTACTTTTGATCGGTTTGTTAAGTTTAATCGGTTATAAACCAAACAATATCCAAATCTATGATTTTTATAAAATCACATCCATTTGGTTTGTATGGTATATACCAAAATAAAACCATATTATCTATTTATGTTCGTTTCGCTACTGTTCGTTTTTAGCGTATTGAGCATCCCTAATTTAGGTATATGTTGGTTTTGGATTGTTTTTTATCATATCTTTATATTCTATTGTAGAATTAAGTTTTAAATTTATATTTTTTTGAACCTTAAATGTGAGTTTTATATTAAAAAACAAAACATAAAATACGTAATGTGGATATATTTATGTAGAGTGTGAAAGTATTTATGTAGGGTGTGAAAGCATTTATGTAGAATGTGTGAATGCTCATTCTCAAATTCATTGTGAGACTGTCACGTGCCCATTGTAGTGTGAATATAATTCTTAAAAATGCTTATTTTTTAATATATAGGGGATTTGATTTTGACCACTAAGCACTACTTAGAACTACTATATGTAATTTGATCTACTAGGAACTACTTGGTACTACTATATGTAATATGAACTACTAGGAACTACTTCGAACTACCTTGAACCACTTTAGAACACCTTGGAACTACTATGTGTTAGGCATATTCTAAGAACCGTATTTTACTATTTTTCATCTTAATAATTATTTTTTAAATATGTATCTTATATATTATGTGATTATATATCTATATATGTGTTTATTAGTCAAAATAGACATTGAATACTCTTAATTTTTCAAGTTGATAGAAAACTTTTCATTTTCATAGAAAACATCATTATACTTATATACTAACATGTTGATGGTAAGGCCATAATGAGATGAATTATTTTTCTACCAATATGTTACATACAATATAAAAATGTCTAAAGGCAATGGTATTACTAATAAATTTAATGTTTTAATGTGGTAATATTAAAAAAGTATTATATTTTTCAGAAGTATTACTAAGAAGAAGGAAATATTACTAACAGCTTGAGTACCACTAAGTGTAAATAACTCAGACATGTGTTCTTTCTTTTTAACACGTTTTAGACATATTTTTCTCTGGTTGAAACTTTTTTTAGCACGTTTTATACATTTTTTATACATATATTTTTGGTTAAATTATTTTTACAAATGTAAAGGATACCAATGGTAAGACATTTTTTTCTTAGTAATACCTATCAAACGTAGTAGTTTAAATTTTTCGGTTTTAGCACAAAGTAATATACAATATTCTACAAGTCCAAACCTGCAACAACAGAAACAACAGTCTTGGATATCTTACATAGGTTCAACACTTAACAATAGTCTTACATAGCATCCTACATACATAACAAACATCCAAAATATGTTAACCTAAACACTTTTAAGCTTTAGCCTTTGTTTAACGCTTCAGCTTTGGCTCTTCGCCTTTGGTGAAAGAAGTTTGCACCCAGTGTGATGATATAGGGCAATTCTCTCAAATAGATCTTTTCAAGCTTTTATCACAAAATAGACCTTAAAAACAAAAATGACCAAAATAACATTTTTATTTTCAAAGTTTTAAGTTTTTTTTTTAATTTTTTTAAATTTGAAATCCTATCCCCAAAATCTACTCCTCAGCTCTAAACCAAAAAAGTCTAGAACTAATTAACCCAAGGGGTATAAACGTATATTTACTTATTTTTTATAAAGCATTTAAGTCTATTTTGGTCATTTTTATTTTTAAGGTCTATATTTGTGATAAAAAAAATTTAGGTCTATCCTAGAGAATTTCTCTAATATATATGTATATATTTAAAACTATTATCTAAGAATTTTTTTATTTATTGCTTTTGTTTAAAATATATTAAATAAATTATATAAAACTATTATTTTGTTAGGTATATAATTATCAAAATTTAAAACTAAATAATTTTTCTACAATTTATAAATATTTTAAAAAATCTCATAGTAATGGATTAGAAAATTATAAATATTTTTTAAAGAGAAAATGACTAGGATAGCACTAAAATTTTTTTGTCACAAATATAGCACTTAAGAATAAAAATGACTAAAATAGCACTTACACGTTTAATAAATTATTCATTTTTATCCCTTGAGTTAACTAATCCTAGACCTTTTTGTTTAGAGTTGAGGATTAGAGCTTTGGGAAAAGAATTTTTAATTTAAAAAAAATGAAAAAAAAA
>JABAYD010017797.1:0-15922 GCA_014822095.1 Diplotaxis tenuifolia
CCAGGAGGACTCTGATAGGAGTTCCTCCCTTCTCTCCTAACAAAGAGAACAATAGAATAGAACTTAGAAAAGCATGTGTAAAAGCATGTGTAGGTCTAGCCGTCAATAGTGGCTTATGTATATTATAAATACTGTTTCTGGTCGTCCAAGGGTATTCTAGTAATTTTGTGATCGCTTCTTGGCTTCTGGCGGTAATGAAATATAGCCGTCCCGCGTTCTGGCATTCATGTCGATCGATATGAAGTGTCTCACATCGATCGACATGCACATATCTTCTCCGACAGCTTCTTCTCGCGAGGCAGACTGACCACTCTTCAGTAAAACGGCATAACTTCTGACCTGAGATCGGTGGAATTAAAAAGCTAACTCAAAGCTTTATCTTGTGTCAAAAGATCAGCTCAACCGCACCAAGGGAAAGTCTCCATCCACATCTAAACATCTGATGCGTCTACGCAGCTCTGCACTCAAAATGCTCCCAAAGACACCAAAATCACCACTTTACTCCATATCGTACCTGAACCTGTAATACTCTAAATAGACTCTATATCATAGTAAATATATCTAAAACACCTATACACCATGGCTAAAAGTGGGTAAAATCCATGGTCGATCAATATTAAAAACCTAATTAAATCGGCTTCAAATCGAATAAAACCGGTTTTCTAATTCTGGAAAGTCATGTCCCAGATCTCGGGGCTCTTGACACCACGTCCCATTGAAACTGCAAAACTGGCGTACATCTTCTCGAGCAGAACATTGGATAATCGAATTTCGCCTCGATCAAAGGCCGGTTCGGTTTCTTCAAATGCGCAAGCCCAATCGTAACCGAGATGACTTTAAAATTGTTGTTGTACTCGATCCAAGCCGTGTAGTTATCTTTACTGTCCAGCTTCGAGTCCTTAAACAACCAACCATTTCTTGTCATAACCCAATAACCGGATTTCACCGAAACCACTGAGTTGACATAATTAATGACGATTCCAACATGGTTATCATTGATGTCGTGAAGAGACTTGTCCTGAAAAACATCAAACTCAGCAGCAAAGAGATGGTTACTTGGATTACTGTTAATGGTTTTGTTCACGAGACTGAGGTAGCCTAAACCGGAAGCGGCGTCATTTTGGTTATTAGGCACGACGAGGAAGGCGAGACCATGATCAGAAGTAGGGTTTGTATTGTGAGGAGTGATGGAGAAAGTGATAGAAGTCTGGAAAGGGTAAACAAAAGAAACGTTGTTGGGAGGCTTGAAGGTGATTGGGTTGATGAAAATGGCGTGACCATGAGCGAAAGGAGTGGTCTATTGGATCAAAGCGAGAGCACCCGACCCGCTCGCGTGACTGTTGTTGGGACCATACTATACGTCTCCATGGATGTGAAGAGATCGGAGCCATAAATACCGAAGTTGTCGAATTTGAATCTGTAAGCACAAGTGGTTTGAAATATCACGGAAATAGCTGTGAAGAGAGTGATGTAGCAGAGCGTTTGCATGGTCATATTTGTTCTTCTCTTTTTGGGAAGTTAATCAAGGCTCAAGATGATGAACTTTATAATATGGAAGTTGTTGTAATAATGGAAGGGTGAAAAGATCTAGAGAACTTTTTATTGTTCAACAGTAAAAGTAATGGTAATAGTGAAAAAGAAAGGACAATGAAAATGAATTAAGGTGGCATAAGTTGTTTTCGAAGCTCATAAGACATGCCTTCTTTTTAGAAAATATTACATCCTAGACAGTTTTGAATATTTATAAACATAATAGACAGTTTATGCTACCAACACACTTTTTCCTAACTGCTTTCTTTATGCCAAACAATCTAGTTACATCAAAACTAAACAATTATGTAATTAATCCAGTATTTTAGTGGGAATGAACACATGTCACACATTTTATTTTCCAACCAATAGTCGAGATTAAATCTGACATTTTGACGAAACTAACATCTGTCTCTCTCCTCAACTTTCTCCTCTCTCCTCTCTCCTCTCTCATATCTCATTTTGCAGTAAACAGATCAAGAATATAAAAGTGGTGAGAAAGAATTAATTTGGAGCGAAGAAAGCAAATCATCAGGGTTGGATTACATCCAATTTGATTGCAATCTCAGGGTTTTCTCCAATTTTAATTTGATTCAATTAGATTTTTGATTACCCCAAGAATATGACTTCAATTGTTTTGGATAGTGATTTAATTTCTTGTAGCTACAACTTAAGCTGATTTTCTTAAGCCGCAGATAAAAAAAAACCTTCAATAGAGCAACAAAGGTGAAATTTTAATTATTTGCACACATGATCCTCCAATTCTTTCTTATTCTCTAATTTGTCTAAAACTTCTAATTTGTACAAATTTGACCTCGTGAGATTTTTAATTGTGCAATATAAACCAAGAAAATATTCTGATTCTTTCACAGTGTGTCTGCCATTTTTTTTTAGTTCATTTATACACCATATGTTTTGGCTTTGCAAATATATCTTTTTGATTTGGTCTCGTCTTTCTAAAATATATGTGTACATTGTGATCATATATGCATTAAACTAGTTATGAGATATTAATGTACATATGTAACGTGTACTCACAATTTACGTATGTTAATCCGGTAACACACAAAATGATGTTTAGCTTTCGATATATTTATGTACATATGTAAACGTGTACACAAAATTTATGTACATATATTAATATGTACACACACTTTATGACATATGTATATGTGTACACACACTTTATGACATATGTATATGTGTACACAAAATTAAAATGTACATGTGGTTTTTTTTCCTTCTTTCCATGTACATGCAGGATCGGGTCTATGGTTGATTCATGTACATAGAAAAATATAAGTTTTGGACATGAAATTTGTACATGTATGTATGAAGTGAATGTACATACAAGTTCGTGTACAAGTTCATGTAGATGTTGTACCATGTATATGGTGTGGACGTCTAGGTTGGGAAACAAAAGTGTACAACTTAACTCGTACATGGTTGAATACCGTACATCATCAAGAGATAGAGCGTAGAAATTTTTAAAACTAACATAAATACGAGTACATAGAGTACATATATATATGCAGTGAGTGTATATGCAATTCCGTGTACAAGATGCTATGTAGATGGTAGTATATTAACATGTACATGCGTACATTACAGTTATGTACACATTCACGTCGTCATCCAATGTACACGTGTACACGAACATATGTACCCTTACATTACGTACACGTCCACGTGGCCGTCCAATTAATATTTTTTAATGAATGACAATTTTGTAATAACTTTATCTTTTTCCTATTAGGGTTTTCAACGTTTTATGCAAATATAATCTGCAGCCGCCATTGAATTTTATCATGCAATCTTCATTCTCCAAACTCCACGTGCCTCATCGTCTTAGTATGTACAACTCTTCCATCAAAAGTCTTTTTGTCCGTAATTTGAAGAGGTTTCCAAAGCAAGATCCCATTAACTTTGCCATCTCCGGTGTCTCAACATCATCGTCATCATCATGAAAAGCGGTCAGTTGTGAATAGCCTCTCCGGTAAATTGGCCTGGATTGTCTCCTCCGTCGGAATCGTCTCCTCTGTCGTCTCTCTCTACGGTTGCTTCAGTAAGAGGACCAAAAATAAATAAATAAATAATTGTTTTCATTCGTCTAAGCAAATAATTGAGTTAGGATTTTTTTTGGGTCAACTCGTTATTTTAAAATTTCAAAACATAACGAGAGAGTACAAAAGACTTTACCAATACTACCCTACCAGTTACATTTTTACAAGGACAACTTAAGACATTTCACATAAAATCTTCTCTAGTAGCAATAACTGCCCTATTGTGTTATTAAAACTTAGAAACTGCCTTAGAGTGACAATAACACTTTTTATGCTGCAAACAGACCTTTATAATTGGCGGAGAGAAGGAAAAACACATTAATTTACAGAATCCACCCCAAGTAATGATTCAAAGTTAAAATTATGGAGATCTTCTAATGTGTTGTCTTTTTCCGTCAAGTTTTTAATATTGATCAAAGGGACAAAGCCCAATTACACGGCCGAGGCCCCACAGAACAAACAGCAGAAAACCACAACTATAAAAGCTTACAAAGACAAATTATACTGGACCAGCGGCCCAAACAAAAGACACCAGCCGACTACGAAAGGCACACACACCAAGGAGGCCGGACACGTGTAAATGATCTAACCATCCGAACGTCATGCGTTGCTTCCACCTCAACTTGGCCGTCTCGAAGCGGAGACGTCCCGGAGCTACACCACCTCAGTCCTCGTTTCGTCGAAGCTCGGAAAACCAAAGAGCCTCCAACGAAACCAACACATCTCTTCCAACACTTTTACATCACCACAGAGAGCTTCATCGATCCAGTCGAGATCTCATCCATCCGAGCAGAACCGAGAACCACAGAAACCGCGAACTGAAAACCTTCTCCGATCCACAAGATGGATCCAAAACCAAACCAAAGCACTGAAAACTCTAAAACCAACAACAAAATATAAAACTAGAGCTAATTACTACGGGTTACTAATCGGCAACGCAGAGCTTCGAAAGCCTCCACCCTCCGGAAGCTATAGCCGCCGAGAATGGATCTGAGTAAGCTTCCCCCTCCCGAAGACAAAGACCGGCGACGACATAGCTGTAGAATCCTCCACCTCTCGGAATCAAACCACCATCTCCACACTCGAGCAACGAGCCAAGAGAACTAGATCTGAAACTGAAACTGAAAATTAAAACTAAAACCAACCTCACCAAACGATCAGCCGAACTACCCCGCGTTTTGACTCCAGGAAAGCCACACCACCACCTGGACCTCCAAACCACCGCAGTGTCGGACGAAAGACGGCGGCGAACTTCACACCAGAGCCAGCAAACAAGACGGGGATGGACCGATCAGAACAGAGAGGAAAAAAGCTAGCCAGCCTGAGAAGTCAAAGCCCTAAGGTGCCGGCACGTGCTCGAACGCGCCGACCAGACGCCGGAGGCGAAGGAGACTTTTTATCACGTTCTCTCTGTTTTCACTGGTTGCGTATTTTCTAACGTGTTGTTATATGGGCATTTTCTTTGCTCATTTTGATCAAAAAAAGTATGATTAATTTTTTTGTCGACATATGATTAAGTCTAAAATAAAATAATTTAAATATAAAGATTTGTTTTTAGGATATACCTAAAGAAATTTTTGTCAAAATATATTTAAATGTTTTATAAAAAATAAGTAAATCTACACTTTTATCCGTTGGGTTAACAAATTCTTAACCTTTTTGTGTAGAGTTGAAGAGTGGTTTTGGCGAAAGAATTTTAAAATTTTCAAAATATTTTTTTTTGTCATTTCAATTTTTGGAGGTCTATTTTTGTGATAAAAACTTAAAAATATATATTTGAGATAATTTCCCTTAAATATTATTAAATTTAGTTTAAATACTTCACTCCTTTTTTAGTTTAAGTCCTCTACATTTTACTCTAAAATAAAGTAATGAGTAAATATAGAGAGATACATACAATTAAAAAATTCACTTTTTAATTTATTGTAAATGCTAAATGGCTATAGTTTGACAAATTTTATTTTGAAATAGCATTTATAGTATATAAAATGGAGTTCCATTAAAGTTTTCGGAATTTTTTTTATGTATTACTTTATTTTTTTTAAATTAAAAAAAAATCACTCTAATTTGACTCCATTTGAAGTAAATCATTATATAGCTATATATAAATATAATAATAGATATAATTCTTTTCTTTTGAATAATAAGATTTTTACTACATTTGAAATTATAAAATAAAATAGTGTTTTGTTTGTTGATAACAGTGGAAGAAGGTAAAAATTATAAATGGAAGGGAATTGGAGATGTCCTTACCTGGAAAGCACGTATTGTTTATTTGAATTTGACACATACTGTGGTTAGGCATTTGTAAATATTTTATTAAGAGATCAAATATTTGATAACAACAAAAAGACTAAAACCTTGTAAAATGCTTAAGAATTCGGCAAAAACAAAGTACGCTATGAAAATCTTAATTTTGTTTGTATTTCCCTTTTATAACCGATTTATTTCTCTTTCCTTTCTCAAGTTACGTATTGATGTAATGGAAGCTACAATAACAAGATAATCCTATTTAGTCTAAGAATTTCTATGATTAAAGTTTTCTTATCTTATTGAGAACTCGCAAATCCTAACCGTAACAAAGAAGATAATTTTTTTTTTATTAATAATCAATAATAATCTATCTTTTTTTTTTGACATCAAAAGAAATACAGACTCATATGGACCCTGTAAACCAACTCGGAAGCTCTGTATCCATGTGAACCACGAAAGATGCTTGTTGCCTCGCACTGCGTGCTAGACTGTCCGCCCTTTTGTTCTGTGTCCTTGGTATATGAATAATAGTAGAGCTTTGGAAACTGTCCTGCAGTATCCTTATGTCTTCAATATAATTTGCAAAACCGTTGCAAAAGTAACATTGTATTGCCTTAAATTCCGCATACTCTCCATAGCCCATATCAGTGATTCCACCTCCGAATGGAGTGGGGATATGCTGGCCCGAACATTCCGTGCTCCCATCAGACCTACGAATCCTTCCAAAGTGCTGTACCACCCCTGCCCATCAAAAACATCCTTTTCTTTCCATGATCCATCAATAAAGCACCATCGGCCCGGTATGGAAGGAATGGCCGTTGCTGTCTCGGCCGGTTGTAGAGTCTGTGCTTTGCTTAGTTGGGCCTCCTCCCAGAGTGTGGCCTCTGTCTCCGCCAAGGAGAGTGTATCCTTTGGATCAATATCCAGATTGCTAAAAATCTTGCTGTTCCTAGCTTTCCATATATACCACAAAATCCATGCATAGTGGTGATTTTTATATATGTTCCAGATTGCTAAAAATCTTACTGTTTTTATATATGTACTTATGCATTCTGTGTTGGATGAGTTTGACCAACGGAAGGCTGAGCCAGTAATTATGGCTTCGTCGCAGTTTGCTGTTTCTAGATTTTGATTTGCTTTTTAGTTAAAAAAATCTGATTGTGGAACATTTTTATTGCTTTTAAGTTATACTAATGAAAAAAATCTTCCACAAGTGTTTTCTTATAATTTTATGGGGAAAGAAATCGAAACTGAAACCAAGATTTCCTATAAATTTCGAAACAAATCACACTTATTATATTGCAGTCCAGACTGTAGAATTCTATACATTGAGACAAAAGTTAAATCCACGACTAAATAGTAAATATTAATTATCGATTGTATAGTTTTTCTGAAGTGTCATCTTCAGGAGAATATCAGTAAAAAGACATTTATACATTTTAAATATGAATTTTTAATAATCTACACATCGCTGACTCATATTAGATTCAAAAGTCATTTCAATTTATTGTCTAAGATCTCTCCGATTGTAACTGATTTCTTTCATTAAATGTTTAATTTAATTTAATTTGATGTTCCAAATGAAAAAGTTAGCATGCTGTAACAAACCACCGACTTGATTCCAGCATTTTTAAAAATTACCAATTTATTCATATTTTCTGCAAATTAGCTCATAGAATTATATAGTTAGTCTTAATTTATTTCGTTGATTTGTTCGTTTTATTGACCGGCGAACTTAAAAATGTACTTATATTTAATGTTTATAATCAGCATTGACATTTGTTGATTAATGTAGAATAGTACATGTGACATCACATATATAAACACAACCACAAACAAAATTTTACAAAGACAAACATAATAATATAAAAAATATTTTTTTATTAAGCAAACCATCTATAAAAACAAATCTTATAATCACTATATTACCTTTTATTTCAATTTTCAAATAGATTTGTCTTGAAAATGTTAGTAAAGTCCAAACGAATTTTGACAGAATGTATCAGAGTCCAGATCTTTGTTTGTCTTCACCTTAAACTGTCTTAATTTCCTTCCCCGTAATTATCTCATTTAAACGCGTTTGTTATCATATGTGGAGCATATATTAAGGAAATAGGATAATAATAACAATTCTTATTGCAAATGGTTTACAATAATATATAGTGTGGACCGAAAGATATGGAATGAAACCAGGGATCAAAATGAATAAAATACAGCAATATTCTAGTGGTAATTTTATTTATTTATTATTGTTGTTTTATTGCGATTATTTATTCGTGTGGACCCTATAGAAGGATGATTATAAAATGTATGTGGGTGACTGGGTGTAGCTTAAGAAGGTTGACTTTTGCTCCCGAAGACGAGACTGCAAAGCGAAGGAGGCACACCATTGGCTGAGGGATCTTTGACGTCAACTTTTACGTCACCACTCTCGCTTTCGACGGATCCTAATGGGCCACGTGGGACCACCATCTGCTGTTGAGATGTGCGGCTCGGATGTAGAATTTAAGAAACCGTAAATTCTTCTTCTTTTTTTTTTTGTAGTTTTGATTTTTTTTTCTCTTTCTAAATTTTATGATTTACATTTAATTTGTTTTCACATGCATAGAATATGCTTTTTTTTTTGGGCAACATGCATAGAATATGCTAATTATGATTTTAATGTATGTTGCTCGCTGCTCTGCTCGGTTTAGAATGTCACATGTACTGGTGGATCAATGAGAACGTAATTACTTCTTTTTTTGTCAAAGAACATAATTACTTAAAATTCTAAAAATAAAATCTACCATAGTCTAGTGGTTAGATAAATAGTGTATGCCAACTCGAATATCTATGTGAAACAGTACACCGTCAAATAGATGATATTTTTATTGTTTCAATAATATGCAAATAGTATAAATATACAAATATGTAAATATTCCGTACGATGATATACACATAATATGTATGCAAAAAAAAAGTATACAACTTTCTGAAATTGGTATAATGATGTAGCAGTGGCACATGAAACATAACATAATAATGGAATAATGATGATGAATATGATGTCATTCAACATTTCTCAAAGTCATGGCCACCACCACTAATCCTCAGGCGTGTGTATGTGTGTATAGATTTATAATTTTTATGTGAATTGGAAATCTTAGAAGCTAATCTCGCCAGTTTAAAGAAATGTTTATATATGGAGTTGTGGATCAAATTGATGAGGACCTTATTATAAGAATAGTTGGATAGTTGAAATAAAATATAGACCTAAACTGTTTGTTTCGTAGTTTGAGACAGGCCACAGATGTATGTTGCAACTACATGAAGTTAGGATCAATGTTAGTATAATATAGAAAGCCATGTTGAGCAAAAAGGTTAAAAAGCCATTTAACCAATTTTTGAATTTAGCCATAATATATAATATATATACGATGTACTTAGGTTGTTATTGGTATAAACCAAAAAACTAATTCAAGGCAGTTAATTTTTGTCAATTTTTGAAATTTGGTTTTACTTATCTAAACACTAGTATATAACCATTTGATTGGATAAATGACTATTGAACAAAAAAACAAAAAATAAAGATTGACAATGTCAAATATATTTAGAGATTGCGATAGTTACCATGTATAAAAATTATTATATACTTATTTCAAATGTCATGTGTGTGAATTATTGAAATATTCATTGAAAAGATGATAGTGCAGTTCTATTTTTACATATATTTTGGTAAACACTTTTTGCGCTAAAAACTAAATTTATTTTTATATATATCTTGAAGTTAAGATTCGAATATTCAGAATACATGATATACATTTATACATATTTAATCAGCTATGGATCAAATCTACATAGGGTGACAGTTGAATTTTGATCATTAGAGTATAGATGTTTTATTAGTCCCATCTGTATATTCACTAAACCGTTAAATATAATGCGCAGTCGTACGTCATTTGAAAGAGAGAAAAAAGAAGATAATCTTCTTAAACGATTATTTAACAGGCAATTAGAGATTGTCTTATCTTATCAACTTGTTATATAGAAATTTGATTTGTAAAGTTCAAATCCAATTAGCCAACTTTTTAGGGCTTGTTACTACGACCATTCTGTCATACATGTTCCATTGTTCCACATCACCATATTCCTACGTATATACATACACAATCATACATGTATACACACAACATACACACACACACATATATATATATATATATATATATATATATACGCGTTGATTTTTTCAAATTTGAATTAAAAATATGTAAAGTAAATCAGTTCATATATATTACAGTGTTTGATAAATTATACGAAATAAATTAAATATTATTTATCATAATTAACAACAAAATCAAATAGGGTTTTGTTCGTTTTTGTATGTTTTTTTTTATAGTTTTTGTATGTATTGCTCAAAGTGATATAACATCAGTGTTCAGAGGAGTTTTATTCGAAGTGGGTAGAAGAGTACCAAGTGTCGACATTCTTATATAAAGGACATCATGCATATCAAGTTTGTTCTTAAGAAAAAAAATATTTTCTAAACAAAAAATTATTCACCTTAATCATACAAAGTAAATCATATAATAAATTCAAAAATGAGCTTCCTAGTGTTATAACTTATTGATTTTGCCATAGTTTCTGTCAGTTAACTAATAGAGGACCTAATCATAAGAAGAGATCAAAGAACCACCTTAATATATCGCAATCACTATTTTCTTATTTTCCTAATCATAAGAAGATATCAAAGAACCACCTTAATATATCGCAATCACTATTTTCTTACTATAAAATGAGTGTAATAAGCTTCTTTTAAATAAAAAAGGATTCCTTTCAGTTAAGAAACCAGATGTGAAAGTAAGATTGCATGCACCAACTTATCAAAAAAATAAGATTGCATGCACCATGTAACTTTTGTTTTTTTTTGCTGTCTTGAACAGTTTAATATATTATTTGATAAACTAATAACGATCAAATTAAAACGCGACCTAAGTATTGGATGAAATTCTACTATGCACCGATCGAGATCGATCGCATCTAAATGTATTTCATTCCATTCTATTGCTATGTTGGTTAAAAAAAACTTATTTTGTTTTGACCTTTTATATGTTGAAAGTTAGACTTATTTGTCTATTTGCTTTTGCTTTTCAACAGACCAGTCACAATCGACATAAACACTATATAATCATAAGACAGAATCTCATATATGTGCAGGACCATCTAAATCAACCTCACGATACCTTGCATTGCTATAGATATATTGTAATTGCACAAAATAGTATAGAAATAAAAAGGTAAATGATAATAATGATGCGGTCCTTGTTGCAGTCAAAACATTACGAAATATACTAATATGGAATATCTAACGTAAACACAACCAAATTTAGAACATCCAACGTACGATAACGAAACTTAAAATAATACACCAATAAAACTGTAATACTTTTGTAAAAATCTTACAAACGTAAATTCACAATTTTACTACAAAAGAAAAAAACAGATTCATTGCAACAAGTTATTGATAAGAAATACAAATCTCGAAGAAATTGAGAAAACAACTCTTAATTATAAAGGAAACCCTAAATAACTAATGATGTTGTGGGTCAGATCCTCCAGGGCTTAAACGTTCTGGAGATTTTCCTTGGCTGTCGCTCCCACTGGTAGCTTCACCATCCACCACAGTCTGGCTCGTAGCCTTGATGGACGGGCTTAAATCTCTCACCTTCAGCCCGGCCGGAGTCTTCTCAAGAGGACGGCTTCCGGTGGCGACTGAGGCTATCAGAAGAATAAGCAAGAAGCATAACGAGAAACTTAACTTAGCCATTACAATAACACTATTCTGGAACTAGTTTCTATATATAGAAAGGTAACAGAAAGGGAGATAGAGAGAGAGAGAGATTGCAATTGTAAGTAGTTAACGTGGTGTGTATGAGTGTATATGAGGAAAGAAGAGATCTCATGAGTGTTTCTATTTATAGAGAATTATTTGAAGAGTTTCTAGTAGTGGTAGTGGAGCTGGCTTTAGCTAGCTTAGAGCTTGAGTGCTTATGGCAAGTGCAAGCGTGAGTTGTCACCGACGACAGGTTTTCTCGTTTGCCCTTTGTTTTTTTTTTCATTACCATAAACATCTATAATAATCATATTTAATCTGTGTCCAGCTTAGCAAGCGACTCTTGCGACTTGTAAAATGCAAATTGGTGCACTGAATAGTAATTAAAATTTCTAAAGATCGTCGCATTACGATATAGTACACATTTTTAATAATCAACATCTTAATATATACTTGTTTTGCTAGCTAGGGCCTAAGATTGGCCAAGCCCCTTTATAGACTCATGTGCGATCCACTTTTATACACTTGATGATTTGTTAGGTGACCTCGTCTCTAGGATGGATTTTATACCAAAACAACCATGTGAATATGTTGTTATGGTTAATACATTCGGTCATATCAGTCATCCATTTTAAACATTCAGATGATTTGTTAGGTCACCATGAATAATAATATAATATTATATTTATTTACTTCACGATCAAAAGTAATCAAGACTGAACTATTAATTAACTAAAATGTGGATTACCCAAAATCCGAAGCTTAAGGATAAAGTTTTATCCATTTATACAATCGTTTTCCGTAATTACATCATCATGGTAAGAAAGATATGAATCTTCTATAGTTACATTGGTCTATGAAAAAGAGCGATAAGGGACGACGGCTTTGAGTGCTAATTATATTTTTATAAACAGTTTTATATTGAGAACGCACAAATCTTTAATACGAATACTTACACCATCTCTAACTTGACCGTCCCTATCCATCCAATTATGGTATATATAATATATGCATGCGCACAAACTAATATATATAGTATATGTGTGTGTGAGTGAGAGAGAGAGTTAATAATACGAGGTAATTATAGTGGCCGAGGGGAGTGATTCATGAAATCCAATAAGATAGAAAAGGAAAGGAGTAAAATATGAAAATGAAGTCAAAGGCTAAGAGAATTTATGGGGTTTGTGTTGGTTTTAGATTGGTGAGTCGGAGATTATCAATATATTTATATCCACCCATTAGATTCATCAGGAGATTTCATCACAAGAAGAATATTCAAAAACGTTTCAACCAAAACAAAACAATTAAAAAAATTGAAAAAGGTTGTACAATGTTTATTACATTTCATCTGGAGGTGGTTATAGTGTATAGTTTACAATTCCACTAACTAAGGTGAGGAAGTGATGTATATAGTTATAAAATAAGTTTCCAGTGATAACACTCCTTAGTCTGTAATACGTTTATAAAAAAATTGAAGCATTACTCTTCTCCAAATCCAGATTACATCAAAAAGGTTCAGCAAACCGTTTGACCAGAATATTATGCAACACATCAGTAAACCACTAGAGCATGGTAGTGACATATGTGATGTAACAGATGACATAGACATGCTCTCTGACAAAATCAGAAAACGAGAGTACAATTTTTGACACTTGAATTATCTTCCCAAATAGAACGCTTTTCTCTAAAGTCTTTAACCTTTTTTTTTTGACAACACTACCAAACTCTTTAACTATTCTCTAAAATCTATGAATCGAATCTGCTACCTGGCCAAACCAGTCTAACAATCTGGAGAAAATTAGTGTTGGCCCTTTGGTATCAAGGGTTGAAAGAAGCTTTGACAAAAAGGGCTAAAAGAAAATGACTCCTATGAAAAAAACTCTTGAATTCTAATGTCATTTTCAAAAACAAATTTATTTGTATATAATATATACTTTATCTACTTAAAATGTTTATGCCACAACTATCATTTATCAGAAAACAACTTTGGTGCACCTCTCAATTGGGCTGAAATTGCAATCACCAACTTTATTTCTATCTCCGATTTTCTTAATTTTTTTTAAAAAAAGAACAGATCACAGCTTACTGGTACATAGTTCAAGTTAAGTTGAGAACATAAGAGCATCCGCATTGAAGGTTCATAGGAGAGTTCACACACGGTTCAAAAAAAATGATGATTTTGATGAATCCGTGTCTTGCAGATTTGCTGGGATGAACCCGGTTCATCACAGTGACGGCCTGCGCGATTGGTTCGGTTATTAATTTTAAAAAAAAAACAAACAAAAAATAAATTAAAATAATCATTTTTATGTGAAGAATCGAAATTGGAGGGGTTTGGCTATGGAAATGCTCTAATGATACTGAAAATAGGGGATGCTCTAATGATACTGAAAATAGTGCAAGAATCATAACTACTGCCAAGCATACTCAATTACTCATGGTAATATATCTTGATGTGTTGGGTACATGAATGCTTATGTCAAGCAGGGTATTGATATATACCCTTAATTAAAAGAAGAAAAAAAATGAGACAGTAATCAAAAAAAGGAAAATAAGCCAAATTTTCTAGATGATAGAAAACAATTCCAAACAAAAAATTAAAATCATCTGAAGCTTGTACAAGAGAATGTATAAGAAGAAGTAGCAGCAGCCTTGATACTAACACTTGATCTTCTTTTCATGCATTTGGGATCAACTGATAGACTCGTCAAAGAGGGCAAGTGCCGAAACAGATACGAAGAGGACAATGGTGATGATGAGACAAATAGATTGGTGATGTCTTTAAGAGGCTGTCTTCTAGATCTTTTTCTTCTGATTCTGATATGTGTTTCGTCTTTATCAATGGATGTAGAAGAATCCAGAGGCTTGATAGATATAATGGTCGTTGAGGGTGAGACATTCTCTTTGTGGTCGTTTTGAGGTTCTAGATAGAGAGCCGCCATTAATGGGATTGAGGATAGGAGGAATTGAAGATTAACTGTATATGAAGTGTGTGAATATGAGGGACTTTGAACCAGATTTGGAAGTCTTGGATCTGAGATTCATTTTTCTGGAGGGAACTGAAGTTTTTTTTTGTTCTAAAAATTTCTGAAACTTGAAAAGGGCTCTGTGTTGTGGAGGGAACTCCTTGGTTGAAAAACTAATTAGATTCTCTGTTACTAGCTTGCTTTTGTTTTTACTAAAAGAAGTTTTGACTTTTGGCTTGAATGAGATCTCAAACCATTTCTTAACCATATGGAGTTGGGTTTTTACCTTCACCCTATATTTGTAATGTAACGCATAACACCACTCAGGCTTGGGCCCTAGATACATACATAAGATAAGTACTGTGCATATATGTGTGTAATACATTCAAACCCAATTCATTTTGAAATGATATTCCGTTTATCAAACCATTGAAACAAAAACTTTGTTTTGTTAGTGGCTAGTCATCATTTGGCTAAAAGAACCGGCATTAAGTAGGTTTCATTAGGTAGATTAGAAGCAGTTGTTTGAACTTGGAACCTCGCCAGAAAAATGTACAAGTAACGAAGATCTTTGTTAATGTCTTTACACAATAACAGTTATAGTTGGTGCGTTGTAATGTGGTGATGGCACGCACCATCAATGCTTTATAGAGTGGTGACGGCATCAACACGACAACACCATTGATGCATTTTGGCATATCGTCCATACTCTTCTAATACCAACTCTGTGACTGTTATTTATAGGGTTTCTTATTAGATATATTGTCTGTTGTTTCTTGAGAGCAGCAAGATTGTAATATTTAAGGATTTGTGCTTCTTCGTATATGTCCTTGTTCCAAGACTTTTTATACTTTCTACCAACTCTAATCTTTATCGGATTGGCTTAATATAACAGTTATAGTCTCAGTCAAACTGGACTTTGGTATGTTTGTCGCTCCTCTTTCTTCTTTTTGAACTAGGAGTTTATATCGGCCAATAGTATCGATATATCAATCTTAGTGTCTCTGAACCTATAACTAGTACTTGGTTACATGAATACTAACGGCAGGGTATTGATAAGTACCTATATTTTTCTTAAGTGATGTATAACAACCCATTCTCTAGAGGATTAAAAACCATCTAAAAAAAATAGAAAAAGAAAATCATCTGAAATTTCTACAAGAGTAGGTAGAACAAGTGGCAGCCTTGAGAGCAACACAAGATTTTCTCTTCATGCATTTGGGAACAACTGATAGAGATTATTGGGATAAAAGATCCCACAATGGAAAGATGTAAGGGACATGAGTAATATATAAGGG
>JABAYD010017808.1:0-15098 GCA_014822095.1 Diplotaxis tenuifolia
GTGTGCAGTCTCGCAGATAACCAGATCCTCTGGGAAATTAGGGTTTACCCTAACTTCCTATTGTTACGGAAATTTGACAGTGCGAATTTTGGTTCCCATAGGAATGCAAGCATTTACAAGACTACCTCTTCGGGAAGTACGAGAGGGGCGAGATCAAACCACCATACAGCAAAGGGAGTCGAACCAACACCGAACGCGGAAGAGAAAATAGTCATCGGACGCCGCTAAAAAGGGAAGCAGCCCGCGAGGAACACGAAGTAAAAAGAGAAGTAAGGACGGACACCATATCTCCGAAAAGAGAAAGGCCAGGCGAGAATCGAGAAGACGGACCAATGCCCCCACCAAAATGAAGAATCAACATTATCGTGAGAGGATTACCCCGTGCCGCAAGGGTAGATGCAGCGAAGCCGAGGCCAGACTTGCATGGGTCGGTAATCGGATAAGCCGCATTGAGCTTGCTCATGCACTTATCTCGGTCCCACCTTACATGGGGTAAGCCGGGCCGAGTCCCGCTCTCCAACCCGATGGCAAAGCCGAGGCAAGACTCACACAGGTCAGCGATCGGATAAGCCGCATCGAACTTGCTCATGCACTTAAATCTCACTCAAATTATCCTGAAGAGTGAATAATCTCTCAAATAAGAGGTTGAGCTGTAGTACTTAGAGATCAAATCACGAGGAAGTAGGGAACCAAATAAATCTAATTAAATATAAATCTAGGTTGTTTTAATTATTTTAAAATAAATTGCAGATTGAATATCCTAATTAAGAAAGGAAATTGCTTTACTAAATTGATTGAGGTTTTGAAGCTTTATTGGAAGGAGTTAGACTTCAGGTTTTTATTCAGGTTTTGGGATTATAATCCTCTAAGCGTTAAACAGTTGTTTGCATGATATTAAAGAACTCAACTAATTAACAACACATTCATTCAAATTTTGACCTTACTGAATATGTTTATTGGCTAGATCTATTGACCAAAACAAATGATGCTTTGTCCGATCATTAGCAGAGTTAATCGATTATTCTATAGGAAAATCTATCAATACACCTTTCGCTTCGTTGATCGATAAGGCTTTAGTAACGTCGATCGATGCGCTTCTAGTCAAGCTTTATACACGGGTTGAACAAAGCTCACTAAGATCCTTAAACTATTGTTCTCTCTATAATATAACAAATCTTGACTTAATCGAATAAGTTTAGGAAAGTATCTCTATCAAATCCTAAAATCAGGTTTCTAGTTAGCAAGTCTAGAACATAGCCATTAAGAACAATTTTATTAATGTATATCACAACTATAAATCCTATAGTTGGGGCTAATCCCTTCAACCCATTTAAATTCTAAACCTAACAAGTGAATTACTCAGACATGGCTAATCAATTCATAACACAGACAAGGTAAATAAACTGCATAAATAGATAGATAGATAATAATGGAGTTCCAGTCACAAATCTCTCTGGATATTCTCTCCAACTCTATGAATCCTAAAAACTTTTTGCTGTGAAAAATAAGAATACAAGAAAGCTCCATTTTCCCTAAACACTTTGGCAAAATATAAATACTTAGGTTAAAACTCGTCAGGGGTAGATTTGTAAATTGATGAAGTCGTGGGCTTCAAGTCGGCTGAGTCTCGTATTGGAATTTCTGCTCTTCGGTATCGATCGATATCATTAGGTGTGAATCGATCAATTATTATTGCTCCGTGTCGACCATATATGGGGGTCGATATCCAGCTTCGGATGATATCTTCTAATTCTCTTCAAAATGCTCCAAAAACATCACTTTCTCCCAAATCACTCATGAACCTATAAATATGCTTATAATACCCTAAAACTTAATAATTAAGTATTATATACCATGGCTAAAAGTGGGTCAAATCCAAAGCATATCAACTCCCCAGACTTCCCTTTTGTTTGCCCTCAAGCAAAACAAATAGGTAATCTATCTGAAAAGATTTGAAAACAACAGAAACTTACAGATTTTAAAACTTTTAAAACATTGAAATCATCACCTCTGTCATATTGCAATTCACATCTAAGAGTTCCTAATCACAAAAGCACATTATGCAATATCCTAGTTTAGCAACCCGATTCACCTATCCAGCAACTTAGCAAATATTGTCTAACATTATCCTTAACCAACCCCATTTCTTAACATAAAATAAATGTGTAGGCTTTACCTTGAGAGTATTAATCAAAGAACACATGGACTCTTACTCAAACATGTATCTAAAAAAACAAGTAATCTCATTCTGATTTCTTTTGTCCCTATATCTCTCTTCTCTGAATCTTTTTATAACTCAACGCCAATGAGCATAGATAGGTGCTAATGTATTTACTCTTGTTCATTTTATTGGTTTTTTTTCTATTATACATTACATTTGTTTTCTTTTTACAACAATGTAGGCGAATAATAAGGTCATTGGTAATGTATCTTTCCCTCGCTTTCATCGAAGTGTGATAATTCATTTGAATTAGAATAATGGGGTCATTGGTAATTTACCTATCCCTCTCCATCATAAGAAATCATTTCACCTTTTTCATTTTCTAGATGTTGAAGAGAGGAGAGAAGGAAAACAAAAGTTTATAGACTTGTACCTTTCAGACCTGAAGGAGGAAACCGATCTAGTGTATATCAAGCCCCAAGACAAACGGTTTGTGTCAGGTTTAGTGTTGGATGTCAGATTTGGTTCCTTCAAACAATCTAAGCAAGTGTGGATAATTAACATGTTGACCACTTTAGCATCTTTAGTACTATCTGTAAAAAGTAAATCTAGAGTGGTGTTAAAAAAGCAGTTAGATAACAAGTGAAAATCAAAAAGGTCATAGTCTCTTTCTTGAACTCAATAAAAAATTTGAAAACAATTTAATAAGACTCAAAAAGTAAACTTAATATCAGTAAAACATCCCTTCAAACTTAAATTACACTGTCCCCAGTGTAACTCAGCCGGATGGAAGAGGAAAAATTAAATCAAAAGTACTAAAGGTAACAAGTAAGAATAATATACCTGACGGTACTCAATATCGATTGATGTGACTAAAGTTGCATCGATCGTTGCAAGTGTTGCTTTGTTGATCGTAATCGAAATGTCTTCGTCGGTCGATAAGAAGGCAATTTTTCTATTCGGATCTTTTTTTGAATAAATTAAAAACGAAAATAAAAATTAAAAATGAAAAAGATAATACCTAATAGTGGGTTGCCTCCCACTCAGCGCTTTGTTATAGTCTTTTAGCTTGACTTTAGAGATATTAGAGCTAGTGTGTTGAAAACAGCTACTTGCTGGAAAACAAGTATCCACATAATCTATGTTGATTCTGAATCAATTGGCCATGAAACTTCTTGTGACTATTGCATCCGAGATATTTTGTAGCCTATCCTGAAGGTATTCAATACCGAAACTGTGCCTCCGAATCTTATCAAGGGAATATTCTGAAAATTCCTTTAGTTCCGTATGCCCTAAATCAAGCATGATTTGCTAATCCTGTAACAGCTTCTCGCGGTCTCGTGTAGACACAGTGTCGATCGATGCGACAAGTGATGCGCCGATCGTCTCTGGTGTGGTCTATCGATTAATTTAGTAATTCCTTTATCGATCGATGATGTGTCTCAAAACGACAGACTAATTGTTTCTGAATTGCTCTTACTTTCTTACAGCCATTGAGTTTTCGAACGTAATCCACTGATGCCGCTGTCGAATGGGAAGTATATATCATCACACCTCACGTCAAGTCTTTCTTCAACAGTGCTCAGAGCTTTGTAAACTTTGTCTATGACCTTATCAACTTCTGCTCTTGTATAGAACTTTTACGCTGGTAGTTTCCTGGCGTCGATCGATTTGGGGTTAAGCCTATCGATCGATGTCGAGCTTACGAAGTGAAAGTCAAGTTGATTATGTATGGTGTCAACTTCTTGCTGCATTCCACTCATATGGGCAACTAATTTTTCCAAGTAACGCATAGTCAGGGAGGTGTAATGATAATTCACGTCCTCCTCACAAGTGTTTAGTCGTTCCTCCAGTGCTGTGAATCTCGCATCGATCGATGCATAAGTAGTGGCATCGATCGATGTGGGTGTAAATCGTCTATTCTTCTCTTTCTCAAGGAGCATATCTATGTTCCTCTGCATCAACTCCATCTTCAAACTCAACCAGTTAACATTGTTGTTGAGGGGATCGTAGACCTCGGTGATATTCTTGGTTAGGTAGCCTTCTTCCCAATGATCCATCTTTCCTTCCATCATGTTAACTTCTGCGTGGTTGGTCGATGGTTGTTGTCTCGCGTCGATCGACGTGTTAGTTGATGTGTTGATCGATGCGACTGCATGTTGTGTTCACAATTCGGCTATTTCTCCTCTTAGTTCCTCCATGCCGGTAATCAGCCACTCAATGTTCTTTTCCAAAGGGTAGTAGACATTTTCTATCAGCGTCTTGAGCTCTTCTTCTGTTTTATCATGAGCTCCACAAATCCTAAATACCATCTCGTCAATCTCATCTTTTGTGTAGATCTCTGGTACTAGCTTGGTTTGTGTGAATGATGCTGCATGTTATGGAAGACATATGTAGCTTTGCTCACCCACTTATGTCCTTGTTAAGGCTTCTAATATCATCCCTAGAGACATTAATGATATCACCGTTTACTCCTCTTGCATATCCAAACTCATCTCGGTATACTTTATACTCATCCTTCTTTTCCCAATGGAATCTTTTGACTCCATATCAGTTATTGGCGTGTAATTCACGTTCTGAGTAGACATCGATCGACGCGTTATTGTGTATGTCGATCGACGGGAAGGTACTCCTGTCGGTCAATATCAGTAGTGCTCGGTCGATCGACGGATGCTGGAACAAGTTGTCAGGTCCATTGGCCATCTGAAGAATGTTTGCTATGTCCTCTCTGGATGCTTGGAGAATCCTTCCATCCATAGCTCGTGCGTGGCCATCTGGGTCCTGAAAACGCCAAACTCATCTGCACTAAGATAACTAGGATCTATATAGCATTGTTTAAGTAGAGAGTTAGGGTCAGAGTTTAGCTCAATCGATGTTGCAGGTGTGGTGTCGAGCAAGCGTGATGAGTGCCGGCGGTCGATTTCAGTAGGTCAGTTGCTGTAATTCTGCTTATCGTGAGGAAGGCTGAAACTAGTGCCCTTCTTGTTTTGCCTCGTGATGGTCAAGGGTTCTTGCATCTTGTCTGTTTCTTTGGTATGAAAAATCTTTGTACCTCAAGACTCCTTATATACCATTCTCTTGCTTTTTCCAGAAGTGGACAATTTCCAATTTTGTTGAAGTCGGCTGCCTTAAAATCTATCGATGTGGTTTGGTTAGTGTCGATCGATTCGCGTGTCCGTTTTTCTGAATGTAGTTGTGTGCTGATCGATTCGGTAGTGTACGTGTCGATCGATTCTGGTGGCTTCGGTCTGTAGGGGTGCTCCAGTAGTCTATCTTCTTCAACGATAGCATGAATCTCAACATGTTCCTCTTCGTAGTCCTCATCATACTCCTCTTCATGCCTTTTGGGGATGATTAAAGTACCTATTGCAAAGCTTTTGTGGAAGCCACTGTTTGCTCAGCTGCCTGTGTAATAGTCTTCTTGTGATATGATGGTTTGAAAGGTGAAGCTTGGGTAGCAGTGATCTGGTAGGGTTTCACGAGTTGTGTTCATGTCGATCGATGTGTCAGAGTGCATACTAGTTGGCGCCTGATGAATGGTATCAGTCGATGACAAGGTGTGCATATAAATCGATCCTGTGTATTTGGTTTCATACTCTGCTTCATAATGGCATGCGGCGATGAATTCATGATAGTTTCCAATCTCCATAAAGTTGACCTGCTGTTTAAAAACACGAACTGGTCATAATAAATGTTCGAATCGACTAGAGTAAGGCATAACATGTTGGTGTTCATGTCGCAGACTGCTCCTACGGTGGTCATGAATGCTCTTCTGAGTAAAATGGATGAATTCCAATTTAGTTTGATTTCTAGGACATGAAAGTCTATAGAAACTATGGCTTTACCAATATGCATCTCAAGGTCTTTTATGATACCTTCTGAGTTCCTTTGAGAACAATCCACAAAAGTGAAAGATTCTTCTGAAGGCTCCACTTTCAGGCCCAGCTGGTCTGCCATAATCTTAGGTAGGATACTGACTGATGCTCATGTATCACATAGTGTATGTGGGAGTTTAATACTTTGTACCCTGCATGGTATTGCAAATTTCCAAGGATCACTCTTCTTTTTTAGTGTTGTGATCCCTTGCTTCATCATGTTGCTGATATGATGAAACATTCTCCTTAGCGACATGATGAAATATTCTCCTAATGTCCTCCTCAGTCTATCCGGTATCTGTAAAGAACATCCACAATATGTGGGTAAAGTAAACCTCCTCAATGGTTTATCTAGTGGGATCTTAAGGACTCACTTAGTGAAACCATCCATTTCCTTACCATTAGGTTCCCATTTCAAATGTTTAGGAATCCTTTCCTAATGTTTCCTTAATGTCTTTCCTGTGGCAGCATTATCAACTTCCATAGGCTCTTGTGTAGTATCTGAAGGTTTACTACTGGTCCGGTGGGTTAGGTGATAGTTTGGTTGGTGGTCTGAGTGCTTGATCTGTGATATGTCAATAGGTGGTAATCGCACTCGGTATGTAAAAGTTTCGTGTCGATCGATTGTGATAGAGGCATGTCGATCGTTTGTTGAATCTCTATGGCGAACGATTTCAGGCTCAAGATATCGATTGATGTTTGGTTTGAAAGGGCTGGGTGGATGTGGGTGTTTCACTGCAAACTCTTCATGCGTTATGATCCTTACTGCATTGCATTATGCAGGCTACTCGTCAAACGATATCGATCAACGTATTTTGAGTTGACTCGATCGATTCATGCTAGAGAGAGACAATCGATACGAGTACGTGGTTTCGGTCGATACGAGTTTGTTTCGTCGAAACTCAATGAGTGTTCATCCTCATAATCATTTCCTTGCAGCTTCTCATACTTCATCACTTGCCAAAAATCTTCATCTAATATGGCATTGACGTGGTGTTTCATTGTTTTATCTCCCACCTCTCTATTCAAGGCTTCTTGCCTTCTTACAGCTTCTCTAGTCTGAACTACCTATGTGTTAAGCTTCTTCACCTGAGCACCCAAAGTCTCAATCTTGGTGTTTAGATTGGTGTAGAGAGCATCTATCTTCCCATTAAAATCCACAGTGAGCTTCTACTGTCCCTCAAGCAAAGCTTCAACTTTACTATCTCTATTTTGCGGTGGATTTTTGTAGAATGAGTTCCCATAATTTATGTTGTTGCTGTAGGGTCTCTGATATTGTGACCTCTGGTTGAAGTTATCCCTCTGTCCATTACCACTGAAGTTCATGTTCCCATTTTGGTTTTCAGACCTCTAAAATCCAGTCCTTCGAATGTAGTTCACATTTTCCTCAAAGCCATCATCTACAGCTTTGCATCCTCGGCTGAGCAAACTTGCTTTCTAAGGAGCTGGTTAACAACATCCGACTTAGCTTTCAGCTCCTCCATCTGTTCCTTCCATAGAGATGCAACAGACTTCTTTCTCTGACGGCCAGTGTTCTTGGTGCTACTGCTTTTTGCTAAATTTTCTATAAGTCGCACAGCCGTTTCTGGGTTTTTAGTGTTGAAGTTGCCTTCACTTGCTGTATCAATATTTCAAGGAAGCTATGGGATATGGCAAGTTAAAAAAATCGAATTGAGCTTGATCTTACTAGTTTGATGACACTAATATTTTGTCTTAGAGGTTTTATTTCACGATTATTCCACACAGATTTTTGGTGGGTTTCGAAGAGTTTAACGGTGGTATTCCATCACACTATTACATTGAGGTTTCATATGAGGGAGGATTGGAAGTCGGTTCATGGTGTTCTTGGGTTTCATGAGATTGTATGGTTTATCACGGATGCATCTATATGTCATTGTTTTGGTTTCGAGATTATTATCCTAGGAAACGTGTTGATTTGTTGTGACAAGCATTGGTTGATAGGTCGGATTAGGCACACAAGGAATTTATATCGTTATAGCATTGGAGGAGGTTATTGGGGTTTGGTTTTATGGGTGAGGTTGCTACGATGTTTAATTGGGGTACTAAGAGTTGGGGACTGATGTTGTTTTCCATTCTTGTAATGTTTATAAACGGCTTGCCTTTCATCAATGGAGGAATAATATAAGTCATGGTCTAAGTTGGCCCAAACGACATGTTTCTCATCGTGCTGAGGTTTATTCCTCAATAGTTTGTTCCCGGAGTAAGGTTTTAGATATTTGTATGTATTGGTTCTATTATGATATGCCTTGTTCCAGGAGGCTGGATTGTGGTTTCGTTTTAGGGAGTTCAGGAAGGTACTGAGTTTTAAGGTCTGGCCTGCTTGGTACGACAAGGATTCCCTCATCGGTTGTTTGGGTGGAACTCTGGGACTGCTTTGCTTGAGAGTGAGACAATATGGATGAGTGTGCTTTGCCCTGGTGTTTTAAGGATTTAGTTGTTGGATTATCAAATTTATATAATCGGAATGTGTATTTGATAATGTTGTACCTTAGAAGTAATTAGTTTATGTGATAAACTATCATACAACGAGCAAGGTCATTCGGCTTGTATTTACTATTTATGTTGATAATGGTCTTCACAATTCCATTTTCTCATCCACAGGCAAATTAACTATATCAGACCAGACATTGGTGTGCATATTTAAAAGGATACCTTTAGCAAGATGATCCCAAATTAGAGTAGAATAGGAACAAACAAAAAACAAGTGATTTTTGGTTTCCAAAGCTCTCTTACAGAGCACACAAGTCTCGTCTATACCCTGACTCCATCGCGAAACTCTGTCCATGGTAGACAGCCTGTTTCTCATTGCAAGTCATGCCACAAATGAGAACTTTGGAATTGCCTGAGGAAACCAAATCACTCGAGACCAGTCACAACCCTCCGTAGAAAACTTCAGCATAGTCCAAGTTTCAGAAGTTGAGAACTTTGCTTTGTAACCAGACTTCCTTCTCCACATATTTGTATCCTCAACCGTGCTACACAGCTTTTCTTTTACTTTGCGTAGCTCTTCCTCAATATCTTTTAGCAAGGGCACTCGGTGTCTTCTCCTTCTCCTACCACTCATAATAGCTTCATACACAGTAGCATCCTTGCTGAAACCCATATCAATTATTTCTCTATCACCCAGGATGTCAAAAAGCACACCTCTTTCCGACCAATTATCATACCAAAATGAAGTATGCCTTCCATTACCCAACCCCTTCTTATGAAACTTCTTTGCTACTTCTCTCATCTTTAGAATCTTTCTCCACATCCAAGAACTTGCTTGAGTTTTTTCCTTAATCTCCCAAAAGCTCTTATGTTTCAACAGATTACTCTCCACCCATTTCCCCCACAAAGATGAACCTGACAACATCCTCCAGATTAACTTCAACACGTAAACAGTATTAACATCTTTAATGGCTCTTATACCCAAACCTCCCTCCATCTTTTCTTGAGAAATGACATTCCAATCAACTTTATCACCTGTGGTTTTCAGCTCTGGACCTGTCCAAAGAAAAGCCGAACAGAGTTGTTCTATTTTTGAATACATTTGCTGGGAAGTCTGAAACAGAAGCCCAGAAGTTAACAATGCTCATCAACTCAGACTTTATCAATTGAAGCCTTCCCGCATAAGAAAGAAGTCGTTTGGTCCAAATGTTAATTCTGCTTCGAATTCTCTCAACTAAGGGGTATAGTTTTGCTTCCTCATAGCATTGGTCATCAGCGGAACACCTAAATATCTGACTGGTAATTTCCCTTTCGCAAATGGGAAGTCCATCAGGATTTTTTTTCTCCTCATCCTCCTTAACACCCGCTAAGTAAAGGGTAGACTTCTCTATACTTATCCTCGGTCCTGACCACTCTGCAAACTTGTCAAACACTGTTAAAGCACCTTGTATCGAGTCTTTTGACCCCTCAAAGAACACCATTAGATCATCTGCAAAGCAGAGATGAGTCAAGGAGAGAGACTTACAATGAGGATGCAACTTGAACTTCTTATCAGCTGCTGCTTTATCATTTTGAGTGAGAGAACATTCATGCACAGCAAAAAAAGATAGGGGGATAAGGAACAACCCTGACGTAGACCTCTGGAGCTTTGAAAGTAGCCTGCTAACTCACCATTTATTTGAACAAAGAATGATGGAGTGGTTATACAAAGCTGAACCCATCTTATGAACTCTGCCGGGATACCCAACGCCTCCAAAATTTTTTAAAAAAAGTCCCATTGAACAGAGTCAAAAGCTTTTGAAATATCAATCTTCATCACACCACGAGGAGTTACTGATTCGTTGTGGTAATTTTTACTAAATCAGAAGCCAAAAGAACGTTCTCCATCAACAACCTCTCTTTTATAAACGCAGATTGGTTCTCAGCTATGATGCTTGGAAGAATCAGCTTCAGCCTATTTGCAAGTATCTTCGACACCACTTTGTATAAGACATTACAACAGGCAATCGGTCTATAATCCCGCATCTCCATGGAGCCAACTTTCTTTGGAACCAGAGCTAGAATAGTTGAGTTAACTCCTTTTGGGAGGAACCCAAACTTGAAAACCGATTGAACCGCTATAGTGAAGTCTTTTCAAAGAACTGGCCAAGCAATGGTAAAGAATTCACTTGGGAACACATCTGAACCCGGAGATTTATGCGCTGGCATTGAGAATAAAACTTTCATGACTTCCTCCTCAGATACCTCTACTACCAGACTATTACAATATTTCGAGCCACATCTATATTTCAGAAAATCCTACAATTCCTCCACAGAATTACCATGATAGTCTGAAGGTGTCAAAGTTAGAAACTCGGAAAAGAATCTCTCAGCCTCCACCTTGATCTCATTATGACTTTCAAGCATCTCACCCTTAGAACTCTGGATAACCCGTAGAGCATTATGAGCTTTATGGGCTCTAATAGAGTTATGAAACGTTTTGTTATTTAAATCTCCCACTTCTAACCAATGCAACTTGGCTTTTTGCTTCAGATGCTCTTCCTCCAAACCAGCAATGTGCAGCCATTTCTCATAAGCCTCAGGTTCTTCATGATGTTAACATCATAAGGCTGAATTAGAGTCATCTTCTGTTTCTCACACAAATCACCCAAAGCTTCCTGAGTTCTCTTAGTAAGATTACCCAATTCCTCCCTACCCAAATCCCTGATGATCGGCTTTAAATTTCCAGCTTCTTTGAAAACATAAACATGGCAGAAGTGGAGTGAAAAAGAACATATGTTGTGTCCCAATACTCCTGCAGCTCGGGAATGAAACTCAGTAATCTTCCCATAGCATTAACAAACTTAAATGGCTTCCTGATCTTCTCCAACATTGGAAACACTTGAATCTTACACCTTAGATGATCAGAACAGCCTCCTGCCTCAAATGTTGCAAACCCATTTTGAAATCGTTTAAGAGCCACATCTTTCATCATAGCTCTATCCAGTTTTTTACATATTAATTCTTCCTCCCTTTTATTACACAAGTGTATGTAGGCCACTGATATCCCATATCAGAAAATTTACAATGAAGAATCATATTTTGAAAGTCCCTCATCCCACCTGAAAGTCTACCCATCTCAGTAAAAACCGAACTCTCCTCACCATCAAGAATCTCGTTGAAATCACATATCATCAGCCATGCTTTATTACGAAACATGAGGGAAGAATGATGATCACAAAGATCTTTCCAAAGAACCTTTCTTTCCTCCACCAAGTTACTCGCGTAAACAAAGGTACAGAAGAACTCTTGCTCATTTTGCAAGCCCACGGAACACGTAATAAACTGATCTGACTTGCATACAGGAGTCATACAAACTGTATCTCGCCAAAGAACCCAGATCCTCCCTCCATGACGATGCTCGTAGTTAGCCATAACTGACCAATCCTTGAACACTGAATTTTTAATTTTCCCTGCCTTCCCTTCTTTAACTCTTGTCTCCAAAACACAACCAAACCTTATGTATTTATTACTCAACCAGCCTCTAACAACGGAATGCTTCAAACTTTTGTTTAATCCGCGCACATTCCAGAAAAAGCTCATCATTATTAATGATTGCGTCGAGAAGTCAGCCTTTTAGGATTTGCATCCCGTGGTTTTGCCTTCTGACCCTTCTTTCTTCCTCTCTGATTGACAGCTTTACCCTTTTCTTTACTACTCTGTTCCAACAGATTATCCTCCAAAATATCTTCTTCCCTATCCTTCATACCCTCATCATCCTCTGCAATGTTCACATCAGGATCCTCATAAGCAACCTCTTGTTCATTCACCTTCACAGTCTCGTTCTCATCCTCCTGAGTTTTTTCATCCATTTAACCCTCATCTACTTCATCAATACTTAGAATCGAGTATTTAGAAGCAGATATTTCTTTATCATTCCTCGGTGGCGTAGGCGTTCTCCTCTGAGATCTTCCAAACTTCTCAGCAGATGCCTTAAACCAAGCATTTTCAACTCTTATTTCAGCATCCTTTCCTTCGCTATTTTCCCCAGTTTTCTCAACACTCTCCTCCTCCTTATCATCGTGTCTCATCTCAGACTTATCCTCCACCGTATTATTATTATCTTCCCTCACCTTTTCCTTCCCATTACCTTTCAGAGAACACACCTTCTCACCATGTCCCCATTTATTACATCTCTTGCACCTGGTAGGTAACCACAGATAGTAGAAATCCACTATGAACTCTTTCCCATTCTTCGTGAAAGTAATATCCTTGGGTAAAGTTTTTGATACATCAACGTTAACAAAAACTTTTGCTACATCAAAACTTTTACAAGCAATCGTCTCTGGATGTCGTCTCTGGATGAAGCTTTACAGGAAACCCCGCAGGACTGGCTATTAGACTAAGACCTTCCTAGGAGAACATATGCAATGGAACTTTAGTTAAGTGAATCCACATGGGAATCGACTCTTCTTCCTGTTTTTCCTCCTCTGATCTCGGAGTCCACTTTGTTACCACTATAGAAACACCCACTATATTCCACATTCCTCGCCTTAAAACTTTCTCCCTTGCTTTTGGATCTGAAATTTTAAACCTCATTATTGTGGCATTGATCTCATAAACTTCAACGTTTGCTGATAAATCTCCATATCTCTAGATTTTATTTAGCACCATATGAACTTTAGCAACATGAGGCGATGTCAAGGAACTTCCCCACAACAAAATTCTCCCACAATGGAGTCGGATTTGTGATAATTTCATCTGGTATCTCCACTGTTTGCTTACCTCCCTTTTTCTGTATCTCCACTTCAAACTTCTTTAACATTTTTTTTATCTTGAGCAACAGATAACCAGCTTGGATTGGCTTCCGTAGAAGTTGGAACCAAGCCATCACTATCGTCATCTTTACCCACCGATCTATCTCTCTGAGGACTATTACGAACCCCAAAACCTTCTTCCTTTGAACCTTTTGTAACACCCGATTTCCTAAACCATCCTTCTTCAATCCATCACCCGACTGATTTAACCCCAATCCTTCCGACTGCTTTCGCGATCCTTGAGAACTCTTCCCCGACTTCCGATTACTCAGATCCCCTCCCGGAGAACCCTGTAAATCCGGTGGAACCGCCGGCTCCATCGTAACTTGAAACCCTAAGATCGGTTCCAAAATCGCACTCAAAATCGCCTTATTTTTCTCTTACTAAAACGTTGTGTTTTTCTTGATCCGTATATTTTAATATTAAAATTTAATTAAAGCTTCTTAGTTCCCACTCATATGATTTTTGAACATTTTTATATTTGAGGCAACCAAAAATAAACCATTGATCACAATTTTTGCAGTATGAGATTTTTATTGTTTTAGTAATTTATATTTGTTTAAAAAAATAAATTAATTTTCAAAATTAAAATTAAAATATCCAAATCACAATACCTTTTCGATAGAATTTTGAATTAACATATATGTACTTTTATATGGTATATAGTTTAATTTAAAAGATATTAAAGTGTGTATGTTAGAGTCAGCCTATCACCTCTTCATTCTGAGGTGGAAGCGCTTATTTGGGCGATGGAGAGAGTATGAGGAATTTACCACGTTACTTTTGCAGCTGATTGTTCTCAATTGGTAAAGATAGTTTCGGAACCAAACGAATGGCCAAACTTTGCAAATTATCTCGAATATATCAAAAGATGCTTAAAGAGAGTTTTCATAGCTCGACAATCATCTATGTACCAAGAACACTTAATTCAAGGGCGGACAGTCTAGCACGCAGTGCGAGGAAACAATCGTCTTTCGTTGTTCACATGGATACAGAGCTACCAGTTTGGTTCACAGAGTCAATATGAATTTGTTTGTTGATGTCAAAAAAAAAATCTATTAAATGCTACTTCATATTCATACATTTTATGATCATTTGTATTTTTATAACAAAAAAATAAAACCATTATTTACAAAAAATTATTTGTAAGACTTTTCATAGTTTAGTAATTTATAGTTTTTTTTTAAATTACCAAATATAACATATTTCGGAAAAACTTAGATTTTTATTATATGGTTATTTTGACTATTTTCTAATAATAGAAATTAAATAAAAATAATGGAGGATACAAAAATTGTTGTCAAATCTTTATTAATTAAATCGTTAATTGTCATATACAATTTTAATCATATTAGATACTTCTGTAGCTTTTATTTAATAAAAGAATGAAAAATATTCTTTTAAGCATTACTAACACTTAATTGGTTAATTTAATAAAAGTATATAATTTATATTTAGATGAACTAACCTATTTTTCTAAGGATTCTCATAAATTTTTTTTGTGATGACATGTGACTACATTCAAAGGTTGTAATTCTCTAGGATTAATATACAGGAGATAAATAAAATATAAACTAACTTTTAAAATATGAATGGAAATAAATTGGAACAATTCTAATACCTAGGTGTCTGGTAAACTCTTTATAACAAACGATGCCTATTTTCCTAATAAACAAAAAGAAAATTAAAAAGTTAAAAATTAGCGAAAGGTACTAGTCTCGATAAAAACTTATTATACTCAGTTTAAACGTTTATACTAACAGAGATGTGTCAGAAGCATCGCCCAGGACTAGTGTTTCTTTCTGAGACGAAGAA
>JABAYD010017810.1:0-10333 GCA_014822095.1 Diplotaxis tenuifolia
AAACTAAAACTGATTAAATACTTAGATGAATCTAATATTTTAATATTCGGATAACCAGACCTGAATCTGATCCAGATTAAAATGTTTTGGATAACCAAAATATCCACATCACAATTATCTATTTAAATACATTATTTTTTTTAATTTTATATCTATAGATATTCAACAATACGAATTATCAAATAGGCACAAGTAAATATCTAAAACTAACAAAAATGTTCAAAATACTGAAAATACCTATTTTTATCCTAATATTTAATTTGAATATGTTTATGTAAATTTGAGTATTTGGTCTTAAAATATTCAATTTTATGTTTTATATTGTTTTATTTTGAAGATTTAAGTATATATTTGAATTTTTGTTAAAGAAACATAATTAAAATGGGTATCTAAACTCGAACTCGAACCTGCTACAACCCAGCCAAATTCAAACTAAATTCAAACCCAATTTTATAAATATTCAAATCAGATTTAAAGTTTTATTCCAAAAATGTGAAATCCGAAAAATCATCCAAATCTGAATTGATATATTAATATATAATCCTAATAAAAATCTATTCAACAAAATTACTTAGTACAACGTAAATTAAATAATTTAATTAATTATTTCACTTCGCGCAAGAGCGCGGGTTACTACCTAGTAATTAATAAAAAAGTAAGAGAGATATAGATTTATTGTTCAAAGACTTTGAAGAAACAATTTTTTTTTCTCTTGTATCATAGCCTTGAACAAGAGTGAGACTTTGATTATCTTATCATACAAAAGGATTTCTTGTAACACAAGGTTTGGAATAGGGTCTAATTATTCTTTAAAGAAAGCGCAGTAATTTAATCATTATTCAAGTATATAATTTACAAATTTCCGGGTTAAACCCCAATTAAGGTTAGGTTGCAGGTCAAATCCGTCCATCTTGGTTTAATTATTCAACCCGAAGGTTGAATAATTATATATTTATAATATATATTTTATAAATTTTATTATTTATATACAAAATCACTTTTCATAAAAAAAAAATTGAAGAAAAAATTGTGGATTGCGCATTTTAAATTTTGCCGACGTGCATACGCCTCACGAGAAAATAATACCCGCAATTAGGTCTGAGCATAAAATCCAAAACCCGAAATCTGAACCAAACCCAAACCGAAAAACTCAACCCGATACTGACCCGAAATGTAAAAATATACGAACGGGTTTTATAGGATAGTACAAAAAAATTCTAATTCGGAATGTTATTCAACCAACTCAAAATATCCGAAATTAATAGTTAATATAAATATTTTTAACATATATAAGTGTTTTAGATATCTAGTTCAATGTTTATTTTGATAGGATACATACAAATATTAAAATAAAAATAAATACCTTAAATATATAATTAGTTATAAATAAGTACTTGATAATTTGCTCATTAAAATAAGAAATTTAGTTTATATGTAACGTAATGCACATTGTTTACAAATGATGTTTGTTTTAATGGCTTATTTAGCATTTTATTTTATTTTTATAAATTTTGTGTATGTTTGATTAATTTATATTCAGTTTAATTGATTTTCTTTATGTTTTGTTTCGAAATTTTATTTTTTACTTTGGGTATATCCGAACCGAACCGAAATAACCCGAATCCGAATGATATATGGTTACTTTACGGGTTTTATGATGCAATACAAATTTGAACCGAACCCGAAGTTTTATTATCTGAACCCGACCCGTACTAGTAAAATATTAGAATAGGACCTATGAGCGTAAATCCGAAATACCCGATCCGAACCCGGTCGGGTATCCGAACGCCCAGATCTACCCGCAATATAGATATTTCAAATCATCCGACTCACATCAGCCAGCGGATCAAACAAGCTGGTCCCTGCAAGTAAAAGTTAAAATTCCCAACTCTACTTGTAAATATGTAATCCATAGAAAAAAAATAAAAAAACAATGGAAACATAAATTTTGTGAAGACTTGAACAACTTCCACGAACCAAGATCAACGACACACCGATATGTTGACCCAGAGTTCACCGCACTCCTCCGTTAACTAGCAGGAGCCGCAATATCTTTCCGGAGCTGGGATTGAACCAGCAACCACTATACTTGCTCACAAGCGAGCTCCGGTTACACCTGAAACACCGTAGATGATCTCTCTCTCTCGCCGGAAGCTAACAACCATAACAACCTAACTCGACGAAAGAGTAAAGCTCATGACTTTATACTTAGTCATTAACACACGTGACAAACCACGCTGAGCCCCGAGATTCATCCACGTGCCTAAAGATTAATCTAATTACACAAAGACTCTAAATGAAACCGAGTCTTACCAACACTTAGCTGAACTCTGAAGAACTTCTTGACTTGAGCTCTTCCTCTTGATCTGATGACTACACCGTCTTTCAAATCTCCACCTTAGGCATAGATCAACCTCTACAACTCACTTGAGCTCTTAACCGAACTTTTGAACCCTCAAATGGATCCTGCATCCTCAAAGGATGCAATCTTCTTTACTCTTTACCAACACGAAGCATCTTAAATGCTTCCTTTACTTTGTAAACCGGTAGCACCTTAGTAAAAATGTCTGCTGGATTGTAAGCTGTAGCAATCTTCAATACTTGAACGATACCCTTCTTGATCAAAACTCTTCCGAAATGGTACTTCTGAGCTACATGCTTCGTCCTTTCATGGAATACTACATTTTTAGATAATGAAATGGCGCTCTGGGAATCACAGAAGATCTCTACTGAATCTTGACCAAAACCTAATTCTTCTGCTAAACCTTTCAACCACACTCCTTCACGTATTGCTTCTGACATCGAGATATACTCTGCTTCGGTAGATGACAGGGCTACTACCTTCTGAAGTTGAGATCTCCAACTAATTGTATTACCTCCAGCTGTAAATACAATTCCATTGCTTGATCTTCTTTCATCCAAATCTCCACCGTAATCTGAATCACAATACCCTCTCAAAATGAAGTCACCACGGCTTTTGTAGCACAGTCTTGTCTCTATTGACCCTTTTATGTATCGTAGTACCCACTTCACTGCACTCCAATGTTCTGGCATAGGATTACTCATGAATCTGCTAATGAGTCACACTGGATAGACCAAGTTTGGACGAGTACCTATCATTGCATACATTATACTCCCCACAACACTTTGATAGGGAATACCTTTCACGATGTCTCCAACTTCCTTTATCTCTTATGGTGTAGGAGACTTCAACTTAAGATGTGCTCCCAACGGTGTTGCCACAGACTTGCATTGATCCATTTTGAAATCATGTAGTACCTTCCTCAAGTAACCTTCTTGTGAAATCCAAAGACAACCCTTTGCTCTGTCTCTCTCAATCTCCATTCCAAGAATTTTCTTTGCATCCCCGAGATCTTTCATCTCAAATTCACTGTTGAATAAGATCTTTAGTTTCTCTACTTCAACTTTATCTCGTGAAGCTATCAGTATATGATCCACGTACAACAAGAGATAGATGTTGTTTCCTCCCTTCTCAACATCCTTGAAATAGACACAGTTATCAAACTGACTCTTTGAAACTTGCTTGACTGCACGAAGTCATCAAATCTCTTGTTCCATTGGCGTGGGGATAGCTTCAAACCATAAAGTGATCTCTTCAGTAAACACACCTTATCTGGATGACTTTTATCCACAAAACCTTCAGGCTGTTCCATCACGATGTGTTCTTAAATGTTTCCATGCAAGAACGCAGTCTTGACGTCCATCTGCTGTAGCTCCATGTTGAAATGTGTTACAGCTGACAACATGTATCTTATTGATACGTGTTTGACCACAGGTGCAAATATTTTCTGATAGTCAACTCCCTCCTTCTGCGAATACCCCTTCGCCACGAGTCTGGCTTTGTATCTTGGATCCTCTACTCCAGCAATCTCTGGTTTCCTTTCGAACAGCCATCTACATCCTATAGCCTTTTGATTCTTAGGCCTCTCAATCAAAACCCACGTCTTATTCTTCTTCAGTGATATCATCTCTTCCACAGCCGCATCAATCCATTTGTCACTATCTGGATCTGCTAGAGCTTCTTGATAGCTATTAGGTTCGGTACCACCATCTTCTACCATCAGACACATAAGCACTTCGAATTCTTCTTCATAACTCAAGAAGTCACATTCGTATTCATCAAATCTTGTCGGTGGATTGGTTTGTCTTCTACTTTTGTCTCTAGCTAACTGATATCCAGATAGATCTTCTGTTTCATCTGTCTGAGGTTGATCTTGAACGCTTTCATCTTGAGCTTCCTCCTCTGTATTTACTCCACCTTGAGAAGAACCTTCCCCATCTTTAGCGTCTTCACCAATCTCGAAACTAAGCAGCTTTAACACTTGATCCTGTACTTTTGAAGACCCTAGCTCTTTGCCTTTTAAATCTTTATACATCTGATCTTCCCTGAACACCACATGTCTTGAGATAACACATTTCTGATCATCTTCAACCCACACTCTGAACCCTTTCACTCTTTCAGGATAACCCGTGAAAATTCCACGCTTGGCTCTTGGGTTGAGATTTCCTTCATCTGAGTGTATGTAAACGACAAACCCAAATCTCTTTAATCCTGACAACACTGGCATGACTGAAGTCCAAACCTCTTCTGGAATCATGAACTCTATAACAGATGAAGGTGATCTATTTATCAAGTAAACTGCTGTTGACGCTGCTTCTGCCCAAAATTTCTTCTCTAAGCCACTCACATTCAACATACATCTGACTTTATTCATAATCAACATGTTTAACCTTTCTGCTACTCCATATTGCTGCGGCGTATACGTGCATGTCATGTGACGTACTATGCCTTCTTGCTTGCAGAATCCATCAAACTCCAAGTTACATAACTCAAGTCTGTTATATGTACGAAGCTTCTTAACTCTCCTTTCGGACTGTGTTTCCACCATCTTCTTCCAATCGCAAAAGCTGCTGAAAGCTTCATCTTTACGCTTCAAGAAATAGATCCAGACCTTTCGTGAGAAGTCATCAGTAAATGTAATGAAGTATTGACATCTACTGAGACTAAACGTATCATTTGGTGACCCCCACATGTCAGAGTGAACGTAGTCTAGTTTGTTCTAGGTGACATACTGAGCTGGACCAAAACTTGACATGTGAGTCTTCCCCATAACACATGCTTCACAGAACTTGATGTCTACTACCCTTTTTCCATCAAAACACCCTTTCTTTGCAAGTTCTTCTAAGCCTTTTTGACCAATGTGACCCATTCGACTGTGCCACATTCGTGTTTCAGCTTCACTCAACATCTATTGCTTCTCTCGGTTGCTCTCCAAGACGTTGATTTCTGAAACAGTTGCTTCACCTTGAAGGAAGTATAGAGACTGTCTTCGTATACCTTTCATGAATAATGTGCAACCCTTTACTACTTTGAGAATGTCATTCCCTCCTTTAAAGTCACAGCCTTTCTCTTCCAATGTACCCATAGATATGGGATTCCTTGAGATCCTAGGCATATATCTCACATCATGCAAAAGAAATGTAGTATTGTCTGGATTCCTGAAACGAACTGATCCAACCCCTTTAATTTCTGAGATTGTGCTGTTTGCCATCCTCACTCTTCCTGAAGCTTCCACTCTGAAGTTTTGTAAAAGCTCGAGTCTTGGGGTCATATGGAAATAACAACCAGTATCTAAAACCCATTCCTCTCTGTCTGATCCACCGACAGCTAGGTTCACCTCCGCTGCAATCAATCCTACTAAGTCGTTTGCATCATCTCTTATTGCTGCAGATGCCTCTGCTTTCTCAAAAGAACCAGATTTTCCCTTGTTCCTTTCAAGCCATTTGTAACACTGTTTCTTCATATGGCCCTCCTTACCACAGATCCAGCAGACTCGTTTACCCTCCTTTGACTTGGATCGAGACCTGCTTTTGTTCCTGCCAAAGTTAACAGTCCTAGAATCCGTTCTACCCCGCACATAATGACCCTCCCCGTTAGTCTTAGTACTAGTGGCATCCTTAAATTCCAGTTCCTTAGATCTAGCAGCACTAGCAACTTCCTCTACCTTAATCGCTTCTCTACCATACTTAAGAGTTTCTTTAAGAGTATCATACCTGGCTGGGAGAGCGTTGAGTTGTAGAATAGCCTGGACCTCCTCTGGTATCTCGATGTTGAGATTGCTGAGATCCGTTATCATCTTCAAGAAGTCATCCATGTTCTGATCTATAGTCTTTGAATCTTGAATCTTGAACGAGTATACTCTTAGTTGTGCGTGGACACAGTTGGGGAGACTCTGAGTCATGTAAAGTCTATCAAGAAGTGACCACGCTTGAGCTGCGGTGGTACACTCATCGATCTTCAGAAGAACTTGATCACCGACGCTCATGAAGATGAGATTCATTGCTTTCTCATCTCGTTCAGATCTGGTAGCTTCAAGATCGTCTTTCTTCTTCTTAGCATCTGGATCTTCCTCTTCTTCTTGCTTAGCCTTCGTGTCCTCCGTCTTCTCCAATCGCTCCGTTAGAACATCCTTTAATCCTTGTACGCTGAGATTTGCATACATCCTCTTCTTCCAGATCGAGAAATCCCTCGTTCCGTCAAACATCGTCAAATTGAATTGATGTGAACCGATCTTGAACTGCATCATCATTGCTCCCATGGATTCGAATCGCCGCCGGATTTACTGTTTTCGCCAGAGAACCTGGCTCTGATATCAATTTGTGAAGATTTGAACAACTTCCACGCAAGATCAACGATACATCGATATGTTGACCCGGAGTTCACCGCGCTACTCTGTTAACTAGGAGGAGCCACTATATCTCTCCGGATCTGGGATTGAACCAGCAACCACTATACTTACTCACAAGCGAGCTCCGATTACACCTGAAACACCGTAGATGATCTCTCTCGCCAGAAGCTAACAACCATAACAACCTAACTCGACGAAAGAATAAAGCTCATGACTTTATACTTAGTCATTAACACACGTGACAAACCACGCTGAGCCCCGAGATTCATCCACGTGTCTAAAGATTAATCTAATTACACAAAGACTCTAAATGAAACCGAGTCTTACCAACACTTAACTGAACTCTGAAGAACTTTTTGACTTGAGCTCTTCCTCTTGATCTGATGACTGCACCGTCTTCAAATTTAAATGAGATTTCAAGAGCCACATAATTTATCGGAACCTTGAAAACTAAAATGACACTTGGTATCTTATTTATGAGTTACATAGAAAAGGTTTAATTGTATGAAGGCGGGGTAGGGGATACATATTTGGCCTTGGGAGATGGAGTACGTTGGTACTGGACACCCGTGTTATGTGCTGAGGATGACTCACGTCGGAGAGAAAAGAGCACCTACTGCTATTACGACTCGTACACAACCGCTTATATGATTGAGCTACGACTATATATAATATAAAGTGTATATCCATATCAAGTATTTACCTTGGTTTAGTGGTCATTGCACTTGGTATATTTATTTCTTTCCTAGGTTCTCAGTCTTCAAGAATATTTTTTTTTTTCGTTTTTAACTAAATGAGGTCGTTTCAGTGCCTCATGATACCACATCATCACCAACTCAGATGTCACATAAGCAAGTTAATAGTTGTCTATTTCTTCTAACGGTAAATATAGTTTTATGCACGGTTTTAGAAGCTTTCGATAGTTAATTTAAATTTAAATTTGTTTGAACAAAAAATATTATAATTTTCTAATGTTTAGGTAGAACCTTCAAATTCACTTCAACTCTTGTCACCATTCAAAGTATCATATCAAACTAATTAAGAGATTATACTAAATTAAAATAAATAAAAATAATTAGAAAAAAAAAACAATGCCAATGATAACAAAGTTAACATCATTAGTTAAACCCTAAACCTAACTTCTAAATCATATCTCAAACCCTAAAGAAAAGAACTCAACATTAATACCGTCAGCTAAACCCTAAATCCTAGACCCTAAACATAAATCTAATTTTAAATCCAAATCTTAGAACATAATCATGACATTAGGATTTAGCCTTAGAATCTAGAGTTTGAGTTTAGAATTTAAGTTTCTGATTTAGGATTTAGTATTTAGCTGACGGTATAAATGTTGATGTCGTTTATTAGGGTTTGGTTTTAGGATCTAGGATTTGGGTTTAAGGTTTAGATTTAGGTTTAAAGTTTATAATTTATAATTTAAGGTTTATGGCTGGCAGCTTTAATGTTAACGTCATTCTTTTATACTTTGGATTTAGGATCTAAGATTTGGGTTTAGAGTTTAGAATTTAGGTCAGAGTTTAGGGTTTAATTGACGGTGTTAACGTTGTTATTATCGATGTTGTTTAATTTTCTTTATAATTTTAATATATTTTTTAATTTATATAACATGTCAGTTTGATTGCTGATAAGAAGTAGAGTGAATTTGAAAGTTCTGCATAGGAATGAATCAAAGTATTGTCCTTAAAATATGCCATACATACAAGTAGATTTAGGATAAATAACACCAAACTACCACAGGTGTAGAAAACCGCCAGGGAAATACTACCACCTCCAAACATTGGCCGAAATAGATTAACAACGAAAATGATTTTTTAAAGAAGATTAGCCCGAGAGCCTACATGACGTCCTTACAAAGTCTGATGTTCATTCTAGTCACAGCCATATTCGCTACAATATTTCGTTCCTTCTGGCAAGGATAGATTCATGGAGGTTGGATCACGCTCTTCCTCAACGCAAGAAGCTGCAATGGCTATTGCTTGAAGTGTCACTCGTGATCTGCGTCACCAATCGTACATTGCCCGAAATACTCCGGTGTGGCTAGATTACTTACTCGCGTTGGAGGCTTAGCAATAAAGGATTTGGTGAGGTCCTTCCATTTTTGTTTGGTGTCTAATGACATCTCATTTTATCTTATTTATTTTTTCTTTTTTATTATTTTAAACGTTTTAATTCCACAAGTGTTATAGAAAAAGAAGATTAGTAGTCATCTAGGGTTTTGAGAGAAAAAGATAAGAATGCTGTCATAATCTTATATTACATACCGTTGAGTGCATTTGCTAATAATAACGTGTAACTGAAACATGATTATGATATATATTAATCAGATACTACAGCTGGACCCATCCGACCGAGCGAGTATATTTTCTATTTACCTAATGTAATAAAATATTATGTACCCCATTATATAACCTATCAAAATTATAATAAAAATGATAACATCAAAAGATTTTAAATAAGTTGGTTGACAATAATCGTGTCAGGGTGAAGTATATAATCTAGTTAACCATGATCGAGTTACAGTGAAGTTGTCTAAAGCTTGACTCGCTTTCAACAATAATGGGATTACGGCGAAATAAATATTAAAGAATATTTTGTTGATTTTGTTTTATTGTTAAAAGCCCATAATATAGGATGGACTAAGATTTGATTGGTGTTAGTTTGAATTTTGTGTCATAGACTCATAATAAGACTCATAAATTCGCCAATACCTTCTAGTTGAAGACTCATAAATTCGTCAATACTTTCTATGTATTCTTCGAAAAAAACTTAGTGTTTAGATCCAATTGAGGTTTATTCGTCCATGAATGACAATGATATCAAGTAGACATGATTTTTCCGGATTTCAAATAACGAGTGAAGAAAGAATGAAGAGTGAATGAGAGGAGTTGATATTTATAAAAGAAAGTTGCCGATACTTCTAACAGATTTCTGATGGATTTCCGATGGATAAGTTAAATTTCGTCAGATTTCTGTCGATTTTTTTAAACAATCAAATATTTTGTCAGAATTCCAAAAATTAAAACGGTCATATATTTCGTCAGAATCTTGTCGATATATTTAAGATATTTCGTCATAATCTCTAACGGTCACAAAAGTCGTCAAAAATTCGTAGGAATTTCCTCACAAACATGAAAAATTTAAACCATTTAAAATGGTTGCGTAACAGATATATATATTTTCAGAATTTCGTTGGAAATTTCTGACGACGTTATTTTCTTTGGTATTTAATCAGAAATTTCACATGAAATAGCGATAAATCTTAAAATAAACCTTTTTCAGAATGTCATTAGAAATCTGTCAGAAATATCCAACACAATGTTTATCTATTGGAATCTTCCTCGGTATACACTTTAGTGTCCATTGAAGAGTTTTTGTTTGCTTGAATTTGAAACTTATAGATTCTTTCCTCTTGTGTCATAAACAAATGTTTAATTAACAGCATTTTAGCGGTCAACAAACCCGTCGTTAAATTGACCTTATCAATGACATTAATATTTGTTCGTGTTTGGGTGAAAGTAAACGATTTAAACGGCTCGTTTGAGTTGGAATTTATTTTGTCTTAAATTTGTACAGTAAAACCTCTATAAATTAATAATGTTGGG
>JABAYD010017812.1:0-14235 GCA_014822095.1 Diplotaxis tenuifolia
TGCAGGTGACCAGTAGAAAGAACCATAGCGCTCGCGAAACTGTAGGAGCTGGTGTAGATTTAACATATTTTGCTAAAGACTCGTTTCAAGATATATGGCTGTATGTTTTACTCTCGTCTGCGTCCATGGACCTTATGTATAATATATTGGGCTTGCGAACTTCATAATGTATATATATAAAGATAAAGTATGTTTTATATTCATGGCATGTTGAATCTGATATTAGGTTTGTCCAACCTAACACAACTCTACGACACAGTACGGGTTGTAAAGCCTTAGGCCGTAGACTAGAGGTAACGAGTTTTGAATGGATATTCCGAGTTGCATAAATATATATATGTGATTTGGAAAGTCTATTCTTAACCCGTTGTAACATTTCTGAACTTGACAGAGGGAGGTCATTCGGGCATGTTCTTGTTTGATTGTTGCCCGATTGGCTGACCGATGTCTTAAACGGTTTGGGGGTGTTACACTGAAGCTCTTTTCGGACAAGCTTGGCATGTGTGGTTGTGGTTGTGATGAATTGTTGATATGGGACAAAGAAATATCTCCTAAATAGTTTACCCATGAACAGTATTTGGCTGCTTACTTTTTGATTTTCATGTATTTACTTCAAATGTTGGGTAGGGAATCGTTTTCCAGATAGCTGATAATAGGAGTCCAGTTTTATGGTCCGGGTAAAATTCACATCCTTAATCTCAATGACATGTTGTTGCAAAGTTGGGATTTGGGTTCTCGGTTCAATTTTGACTGCTAGCTCCTTGTTATATTTACGTTTCGTCATCATCACGTAGTCTTGGTTAACCCCCTCCTTCTAATGCCAAACTGTTAGGATAAATTTTTGCATGCTTTTGTTGGTATTACGGAAATGAGAACTAAGCAATAACAAGCAAAAACAATGATCAAATATTGTTTTATTGATCTTTAGAGCAAAGACCCAAATAGTTTGGATTAAGAATCCTAGTTCTAACTGCTTAACTCTATAGTTGAAATTTAAAATAGTTGATCTCTTATTGTAGGGTTTGAATCTCTTTTTATAGTTTGTTCATAGTCAGAAGTTAGATTAGTTCCTTCAATATAGTGAAATTTGGAAAACAAAATCTTCTTTAATAAAGGTTTTTTTTTTAAATCAAGCACAGATTAAGGAAATGGCGATTGCTTTCTTTAAAATTTTGTTGGGCTCTTCGGATAGTGATCTTAGCGACATTTCGATAGAGGAGCTAAGAGGTCTGCTATCTTACCGTTGTCCTCAGGAGATCTCGGATCAATTAGTCTTAGTCCCAACAGAGGAAGCTATTAAAGCAACTTTGTTTGCCATGCCTAAGAATAAGGCGCCTGGGCCTGATGGTTTGGCAGCGGAGTTCTTTTGGGAATCTTGGGAAGTGGTGGGTAGAGACACTATCAAGGCTATTCGAGAATTCTTCACAAGTAGCCGTATGCTCAGACAGTTCAACTCGACGACGATATCTCTGATTCCTAAGGTTACTGGTGCAGACCAACTTTCCATGTTCAGGCCGATTTCGTTTTGCTCAATGGTGTACAAAGTAATGGCAAGACTTCTCAAGAACAAGTTGAATCTCTGTGTTTCAGACATTGTCCAGCGGAATCAGGTTGGGTTTGTGCAAGACAGATTGTTATGTGAAAATGTACTTCTGGCCTCAGAGTTGGTAAAGGACTTCAATGATCCGGGACAAACAACAAGGGGATGTCTGAAGATTGATATCTCCAAGGCGTATGATAACCTCAGTTGGGCCTTCCTTTTTAAGGTATTAGAATCGATTGAGCTTCCAGCTGTTTTCATTGACTGGATTAAGGAATGTGTAACTACTCCTTCTTATAGCATTGCAATTAACGGGGAGCTGAATGGTTTCTTCCCTGGAAAAAAAGGGCTTGAGACAAGGTGATCCTATCTCTTCTTTGCTGTTTGTGATAGCCATGGATGTGCTCTCTAAGATGTTGGATAAAGGGGCGATGGATGGCCGGTTTGGTATTCATCCGGAGTGTGCATCGCCACTGATTACTCACCTTAGTTTTGCAGATGATGTCTTAATTTTCTTTGATGGATCTGCGGAATCTTTAAGGGGTATTATTCATATATTGGAAGAATTCAGGCTTTTGTCGGGTTTAAGGATTAATAAGCAAAAATCTGAGATGTTGTTGGATGGAGGTAACGTTAGCAGGTGCAGACTTCTGGCTTCAGAGTTGGGTATTGCGCAAGGTGCGCTGCCTCTCAGATATTTGGGTGTTCCTCTTTCCCCCAAGAAAATGACGAGAAATGATTTTCAGCCGCTCCTGGATAAAATATCTGCAAGATTCAACTCCTGGACTGTGAAACATCTCTCCTTTGCAGGCAGGTTTCAATTGATTCAAGCGGTTATCTATTCTACTATCTCATTTTGGGCTTCGATGTTTATCATTCCTAATGAGTGCATTAGTATTTTGGTGAGGATGCGTGGAGCGTTTCTGTGGAATGGTGCTCCTAACTCGGCCAGGGGTGCAAAAATTGCGTGGGACTCAGTGTGTTTGGGTTTAAGACGGCTCGCAGATTGGAATCAAGTTCTTGGTCTGAAGTTGATTTGGTTACTCTTCTCTGCTGGCGGTTCTCTGTGGGTCTCGTGGGTTCGTCGGAAGCTGATTGGTAGAGACAACTTTTGGGCTTTGGAGCCGTCGAGGAGTGGAAGTTAGATCTGGAAAGCAATTTGCAAGTTGAGACCTTTAGCTAGGCCTATGGTTTATTGTTAGTTGGGGGCTGGATTGACGGCGAGCTTCTGGCATGATAACTGGACTTCGCTTGGATCTTTGCTTGAGTTGGTTGGGGAAAGAGGCCCTCGGGTTACTGGGTTGAGTGTTGATGCTGTGGTGGCGGATGCGATAACGGATGGAGAGTGGTGGTTGGATCGGAGCAGGAGCAGGAATCCGATCATTTCTTTCTTGAAAGATTGCCTGCCTAATGCCCGGGAGGTAGTTAGCTCAGAAGTGGATGATAAATTTTTGTGGTATCCAGTTGCTAATTGTGGCACTGGCAACTTTTCTTCGAGTGATACCTGGAGAGCTTTGCACCCTTGTCCAGCGGAAGTTTTTTGGCATGAAGTAGTCTGGTTTTCAGGTCGGATTCCTAAGCATGCTTTCATTGCTTGAATGGCTGCAAGGGATAGAATGGTGACGAGAGATAGATTGATTAGTTGGGGCCTTGCGGTTCCTTCGTGTTGTGTACTGTGCACGGGTCATGATGAGTCTCGGCAACACTTGTTTTTCGACTGCGAGTACAGCAGACAGGTTTGGTTATTCTTCCTTTCAAGAATGAACCTTAACCCTCCTCAAGGTTTTGAGGCTGTTCTTCGATGGCTTAAAGCCCCGTCCCGAGAGGATAATATCAATCTGATCACGAAGCTAGTTTATCAAGCTGCTTTGTATTTGGTGTGGAAGGAAAGGAACAGTAGAATTCACTCAACGGTGGTAAAGCCTCCGGGAACCCTGATTGCCGAAATTCAGCAGATGATCAAGCTCAGATTGGATCCCATTGCTCGTAGACAGTTAGCTTCTTCGGAGCATCCTTCAGTTCTTGCTTTCTGATTGTCTTTCTTTGCTCTTAGTTTGTAATGCTGTGTTTTTTTTTGTTTTGTTTGTAGTTGGGCCGTTTGACTTTGTTCAGGTACCCTTTTGGGCTTGCCTTGGGATTCTCTATATAAATAAATCAAGTTCAAAAAAAAATAAAAAAATAAAAAAATAAAAAAATAAAGGTTTTCTATTTTACCTTGAAACAAAAATTGTCATGATTTTGGACCAGAGATTTATCGCGCCGAGAATCATCAAAGATCGTCGTCAGGATTTGTAAATAGAAGCAATAACGTAACATCCCAAAAACCAGGGCCAAAATTTTTCTAAGGAAAATGAACATGTCTACGGCCCATTATAGGAAACTTAGGGTTCATTTCTTCTTTCTTATAAATAACCAGCATCCTTCTTTATTTTCTCTCATTTAGGAACTAGAGCAGAGGCATGCAGAGCTCTAGAGAGACCAAGAAATCCGAGCGTCAAAGTCCTATTTTCCTTTTCCCTCTTCCTCTCTCTCTCCTCTCTATCTCTTCTTTCTCTCCCTCTCCTCGTCTCGCTTTCTCGCTCGCCTTGTCGTAAGACCAAGACGTAGATAGCGAGTGGTCGTGGTGGCCAAGTGGTAATGATCGGAGCTTTTGGATTCTCACCGATCCATATTCTCATTTTCAGATCCAGATGTTCTGATCTATCATATATGTTATAAGGTGAGGTGTTTCAAACCCAGTTTGTTCATGTTCTTCTATCCGTTTGGTGTTGGAATTAGATTGGTTAGACTTGTTTGTCATTAGGTTGAAAGAACATAATGGATGTAAGGATGTTTAATGAATGATTCATATTGCATAAGAACACTCATACTGTTAAAGGAACTTAATAAACTGTCATGTGTTGATGAGAGATTGATTATTGTGATTGCTTGACATGATTGTATTGTTTGAGCTAGGTTGCTAGAAAGAATTGAACATAGGTTGACATATCAATGTATCAAACCTGAAGCTGAATGATGTGTTTTGCAAGTTGAACTGAGTGTGACACTGAAAATGGATGGCGTCTAGAGTGAGATCAATCGGTCATTAGAAGTCGATAAAAATGAATAATGATGGAATGAATCTGTATAAGATTAAAAATTAGTAAGATGGTAAGTGTGTTAGGAAGTCGTCAATGAGACATGAGGTTGTGTGATAGCGTGAAGAAATGTCAGTTTGGCATGTGTCGGTTTGGTGAGTACCGGATGGCGTGTACCAATTGTCAGTTTGGTGAGTGCCATTTTGGCGAGTGCCGGTTTGGCGAATGCCGGTTATGCAAAGAGTAGTGAATTGGGCGGTTCGCTTGGGAGCACTCATAAATCAGAGGTCTAGATCACTTTAATATAAATTTATATATGGTGATAACGGAGTCCATTAAATTATGTGGCATTCATAACAACCTTGATTACTTGATTTATAAATCTAGGCTTGGATGCGAGTATGACTGTCCCCCATACCGGTTTGGATTTTCAGATCCAAATAAAATATCTAAGCCAAGATTTGGGGGCAGTCATATTCACATCCCTCTATATGGCAAACCTGGGGCGGGACTTCTCATGGGCAAAAATATTCGTTGGACCTCTATTAAACACGAAGACGGGTTTTCTAGTATATGATCTTGTGTATTGTTTGGCGCTTGGTTTACCTATACTGGTTTCATAATCAGATACAAACAAACGTTAAAACTCGCAGCTGAACACAAACCGAAACACTATCCATGTTCAATTCCTGAATTTGGTTTAATACCTCATATAATAAAGTCCATACGAAAGATCAAGAAGCGCAAAACCGAAAACAATATTCACATAGCCAGAGAAGGGAGAACGAAGTTGTACACAACAAGAACCCAAATAAAAGTTTCTCAATTCATGAAAAGACACAACGACTCAGCTTTTATTCTTTCTCCACACGCTTTCACAACCAAACATCAACGAGGCTGATAAATGTGATGGTTCCGGCGACAGTAGAAGTTTGGGTTCATCTTCTTCTGGTTATACTTTCTAGAACAAGACACGTTAGATCTGTAAAGCTTCCCTTTCGTAGACTCCGCCATGCTCAGAAGCACCTTCAAGTACCTACCAACATCTGATTCTGCAATACAAAGTGACCGTGAGAAACTACTATATCTCCCAAACTAAACGTAAGTTGCAATTTCGTTACCGTTCACTGTAGATCCACCCATCTCTGCCTCACCGGACATGATAAGCTCTTCAAACTCGTCCTCCATATCTGAGAACTCGCCGAACTCGTACTCCGAGTTGGCACTGAGCCAGAAGTCACGGAACCACTTGGATGTCGTCACCAGCTCCCACCACTTGGGCGAGAAATCCTCTACCTCACGGAATCCCACCGGATCGAACACCGGCGCGTTTGGATTCAGCGTCGATACACTCCGATCTACTACCGTCGTCATTTGCTCCCACCTCCGATCACACTACTACAAAAGCTCACAGATTAAATACCTTTCGACTGATAGTGATGAGATATAAATCAGAGATTACGTACCTCTCGCAGATTAACGAGTCAAACTATGTCTCAGAGCGAGTCGGGCTTTCCGAGTTACTAGAAACCACTGAGCTTTGGCACGTTTTTTAAAAAGACGAGGAGACGGTAAACCGGTAAGAGTTACCGACATGTGTGATGGAGAGGATGGAAATCGGACGGTCATGGATGAGAAGAGGGTGATCTGACGGTGTCCATACGAGTAATAATTGGATATAAGCTCGATGGTTACTGGATAAGATGTTTCTTTTTTTTTATTTTAGTTTCGGATAAACACAAGATTTTTTCTTATAATAGTCGGGAAAGTTCTCGAACATAGTTCTAAAATGGCAAAACCCAACAAGAGAAAATAACTATGTTTGTATATCCGTATTATCCGTTTGTATATAATTGTAAAAAATTATGTCTAGAATTTATTATTGTTATTTTTAGGTAAACTAAAATTTAACAAAAAAAATTGAAATTATTGAAATCCGTATTATAATTTATTTGAAAGTTTTGGGTTGATTTTTTTGATAATTTATAATCTATTGGAATTTAAAACTAAATAAACCGGTTACCTATTATTTAGAAATGTTCATTATTGAATTGAAGTGTTCTAGTAATATTAGTTAAGTTAAAACGAAATAATGGTATAATGTTGTAATTATAAAAAATTATAATGGCAAATTTCGAGTAAAAATTTTATTTTAATAATATAGATTCTTCGTATTATTAAAGTGAAATACAAATAAAACTTGACTTTCTTTTCTATAAATTATTATATTAATGATAAGTTCTTTTTTTCGACAAACTATTATATTAATGATGATTTCATTTTTCAATCAATTTAATTTTTTTATTAATTTTATAATACATCATATTATTAATTATTTTATTGTAATAAAAGTGATTTTTTATTTATTTATTAGTTAATCAACATTACATTTGTTCTAATTATAAATGTTTCGTAATTATAAAAATGAAAAATATAAAATAACCAAGTTTTGCATTTGGTTAAGAATTCGGTTTAATATGTTTAACTAAAATCAAATTTTATCTTACTTACAATCGGTTAAAAGATACGAAATCAAATATATAATTCAAACTATTATTCATTTGAAACAAATAATAAGTTAAATCAAAATAATTAAAATATATTACATCTACTATTACTTAGTTTTTCACTTCCGTATAACTTCTCTACAATGAGTTTTAGACACCAAGCATAGAAATAATAATATTTGAAATAGTATGATTTTGATTATAGTTTAAATTTCTTTCATTTTAGTTAAAATATTTTCATTCCATGCCTTTTGAAGTTAACCATTCATCCAAATAACTACAAGTTATGACACTGATTTAATAATTATTAATTAATTAAATAAAAAACATTTATTTTTATCTTTTTTGAAAAAGAAAAATTATTTGTTTTGTTAAATTATTTTCTAACCAAACTTACCATTATTCTCTAACCAGAATATTCTATAATCAATATTTACCAGAAAATTAAACTAATTTATTTAACATTTTAACATAAAAACTTTAAAAGATATATATTCATGTTTATCATTATTTCTTTTCATATGCAAAATAAAAAAATAAATTTATTTTTCAAATATATGTTAAAATAATTTGATGATTAAAATTATTCACACGTATACATATTTGAATTATAAAAACACAATAATAAAATTTAATTTAATATAAAATAAATATAGAAATAATATATTAAGCTTATAGAAAGTTAAAGACACATTTATTTATTTTATTAAAAAAGAAGTGAATTTTATTTGACATAAAATATTTTATTTTGGAAAGATAAATTTATCAATATACATAAACAAAATAATTTATATTTTAATTTAAAATATATACATGAAATGGTTAATGTAATTAAAAGTTACTAATTGTCGAATATGTTATATCATTTTGATTGGTTTAGTATTCAACCAGCATATTGCAAAAAAAATTAAACTTGTCGATTTATCATAAATTTTATGCACTATAGGTCGAAACAAACATCCATATTAATGCATATATGTGCAACCCTTACATTCTTGTTCTTGTGCTATAAAGAATTCTATATGTTTATTTTATGAAAATAACGACTCGTAGTTAAACAAATATTTTTGTAATTAAACCTCTTATAAATCGTTTACATACTATCAAAGTTTTGTATTTGATCAGTAGATTTATGTTTTGAAGCCCAAAACCAAGATTCTTCGAAAATCCATCGGAACATTCTAACAAAATTCCGATGACCTCTCTCTCGACGAACATATGCTATACTAGTTGGTATTTGATCGGAATATTCCGACGAATATAAGATATTCTTTGTTGCTAACTTGGTTTTCCACGGTTACTATTCATTTCAACGGATTTCTGAATAAAATTGAAGGCGTCGTCGGAATTTCGTCAGAAATTTTTATTTACCCAAGGAAAATATTTGCAAAATTTATTTCGTTAACCGTGTAAAGTTTGGAGTGGGGGAATTCCGACGAAACCGGTCCATTGGTTTATTATTAAAGAACAAAACCCCAACGCTTCTTCATATTCCTCCTCATTCTCGTCTCTCTCTCTGGTGATTTCTTCCTCTACTCCGGCGATTCTCTCACTCTAATCCGCGATTCTTCTCCAATCTCTTACATAGTCTCCAAAATATATTCCACAGTCATGTAAGTCATCTAAATCTTCTTTCAAACTTTATTTTGGGTTTTAGATGTTAGATTTATAGGTTTTAGGTTTTGAATTTTGAGATTTATGATAGAATGCATAATGTTAAGAATTATATGTTAACTTTTGTTTAGACTGTAGTTTATATGTAGATTTTAGGTTTTAGATGTTAGATTTGTAGATTTTAGGAATTATATTGTACATTTCCGAAATTAATATGTTTATTATATTTTATAACATTTTTATACTTTTAAAAACGTTTTAAAATTTTATCATATGTTTTTTTAATTTATAAACATTTTAAAAAAAATTAATATAAAAACGTTTATTATATAGATATAAACCATTAAAAATTATTGTATACAAATAATCTTTTTTATATAAAAAATGCTATAAACTATAAATAATTTAATTTTTACTTAAAAGTGTTGATATATATATATCCTACTATATTAAAAGGGGGATATACTCCACCCAAAAGTTGTCCAAGTGAGATTAAATAATCTGCCAATAAGGAGCTTCAAAATCTGCCACATCAGTATTGATGTTTTGACAATCAAAACTGGGCCTCCGTGTCTTTGTTTTTGTCGTCTGTTTTAACATTTCAATTAGGCCAATTAACAAGCCCAACTCGCCAAACCCTATTTTCATCTGAGTTTATTGAGCGTAGCCCCACTTCTTCTCCGTCATCCTTTCATTCTCTGAAACGTAATTTTCAAGACATTATTGATCAATCAATGAAGTTCTTTAAGCTCCTCTTGATTGTTCCATTCAACTTCCCATTCATCCTCCTCCTATATAAATCGTTGCGTCTACTCCTTAGCTCCACACAAAATCAAAACCTACTCTGGAACAACTATATCCATGGCCATGAAACCGAGCAGAAAATCTCAGATTTTTGCTTCAACGACGTCTCATCAGGTCCAGCCGAATCAGAGCTCCGATTTTGCTTGATCCACTTGGGAAGCCAGCAACATTGCAAAAGGTGGAACTTTTATGGGTTTAAATATGCTTCTCATTGACGAACAGGTATGTCTACTTATCCCTTATTTTTCTTTAATCTGAGCATATAACAATCTTTGTATGTTATATTGGAAGTCCAAGTGTGCTTGGAATGATCGTATTAGTTCTTCAACGCCTTTTTCTTTCATTAATGCATTTTCTAATTTCATTTACTATATTAAATCTCACCTAATCTCATCATCTTTCTTTTTCACATATCTCAAACTCGGATCCTTAGATTAGTAGACAAAAATGAGTTCTTTCTAATTGCAGAATCATTTTCTGTGTGGTATCTGCTACGACTCTCAATATAAACGTCAGAGAGAGGTGAAAGAAACAAAAACCTTGGAAAGCAAAAATGGCGACCCTTAAGATTTCTTCCTCTGTTTCTTCTCCCTCTGACGATTCTCAGCAATTGAAAAGCGCCTTTGATGGTATAATATCTTTTGTTTTATGTTCTCTGTTTTGTATGTACCCGATCAATATCCCCTCAGTTTAAAAGATGATGAATTTGCTGTTAGTATGTTTGGTTTTGCTTGATATCGATCGGGCTTATTTTTCTCAGATCGTTGTAGGTAGTGAGTGTATTATGATCATGTTTTTTTTAATTGTGTTATCGTAGATCCAGTTTGATACTCCACTGATTTGATTGTTATTGTGTTGGATCGTTTATACGTGATGAATCATGGTCACAAATCTGAAATATGTAGTTATGTTCTGGATGATCTGTTTTATAATCCAAGACGTAGATCTAGATATTGAATACACTTTAAATTCAACCTTCTATTGTTTGATCTTGGATCTCAAATGTGTGACTTGCTTGAATCTGACATTTTGACTTTTGGTGATTCTGATTTGTTTGCTTTCCTACAGGATGGGCCGATGGGGTACCAACGAGGACTTGGTCATATCAATCTTTGCTCACAGAAGTGCTGAACAGAGGAAGTTGATCAGGCAAACATACCATGAATCCTTTGGTGAAGATCTTCGAGTCTTGAGAAGGAACTTATAAGCGACTTTGAGGTACTGTATGACGATTTTACCAAAATTCCCAAACTTTTTTTTATTTGTCTTGATATGGTTTTGTGGTTCATGGATTGGACAGAGAGCCATCTTGCTGTGGACACTTGAATTGGGTGAACGTGATGCCTTGCACATATGCTTTCTGGTCATGAGTACAATTCTTTTCTATTTCCCTCTGTGTTATTAGTCATATCTACATTAAAAAAATCGAACCCATGACTGTCCCTTCTCATGTGTATTTATGTTAACATGTAGCGGTTTGGTAGAGGCCAGTATATACACCTTCTAGGCTGGGAAAAGATTGGGACATGTTCTTCTTTTAGCTCCAGAGGCTTTGCTTTACTTTTCTATTTGTAATTATCATTTTTGAAAGTGCACGATAAGGATAGAAAAACTAGATGGACATGCATGTATATATGAGCAAGTTTTTCAGTGATATATTCCAGAGTACAGATGATGACGTGGCACAAACCATGAACAAATCATTTGTGAGGTGATGAAGCTCTTTTTGCTCTTTTTTTTAACAACTAATCATTTGTCCACGAATTACTTTGACAAGAAATTTACTTTCTCGGTGGTATTGGGTGTACCGTTCTGAGTCGAGAGTGATAATGTTGCAATTGTCCACAAACGGGAGATTAGTTAGGAGTACGAAAGAGGACGAGAATAATTTTTCCTCTTAAAACTTAGCTAAGGATTTCTGCGTAAAAATGTATGCAGTCTTCTTTTTCTATGTTAGAAATACCCATAGTATAATTTGAAAGTTAGTAAAAATATTGTATACAGCCTGTTCTAATAAAATTTTAGGTATTATCCCTAATTTCTTATTACGTCCAGTTCTTTTTACAGTAATACAAATATGAAACATATACTTTTCCTTTTATCTGTTACTCTTCTCTCTATTTAAGGTAAACTGGAATTATGGTTTTTTAAAAAACTTGGGTGCCAGCAAATTTTCAATTTAGTATGGATTGTATTATTGATTTTCCTCACTATTTTCCTGTGAGGAGAAGTGGAGAATGGAATATATGTGATCTAATACATCCTGAAAGTAGATGTTTATCTAATATTAAAATATGTAACTTACGGAGAAGACCTATTGTTGTATAATTTTGTCTTCAAAATTATTACCATTTTTGTGCTTGAAATTTTTTATTACGAATAGCTCCAGAATTAAATGAATATAATGTTATATGTAAATAGCTACAAATTCACAAAGAAAAAAACACAATAGAATGAGGATTTTAGGAAGAAAACTCTTCTGAAAATATAAATGTATTCTTTGCAACAACATAATAAAGTGATCAATTGGAATTTGTACATCGGTGACCATGAAACACATGTGATGTACGCATAAAACTTAAAAGGAAATGATAAGTGATCAAAGTAGGAAGAAATAAGATGCTGATTATATATATTGAAAAAGCATAATAGATATAAACATATTATGATTTGGACGTGTGTAGCATATAACCAACATATGGTTCTACGAGTGAAACTTTATAATATTATACTTAAAAATAAAGTATAGAAGATTTATGAATCATACTCAAATTGTTAAACCTAGACATGCTATTCAAGTCAAACACACAATGAAAATAATGTGAAAATTACAAATCATACTAAAGATTTTTCTAAATCATCTTTCATGAAAACATATACTAAAAGTTTTATTTTATTATTTTTTTGAACAAATACTAAAAGTTTTATTATTTAACAAATTTTATAGCGACATAACATACATGCCAACATCAAAAATTACAAAATCGCAAAAACATTATAAGGAACATAAGAGAGATTCAACTAAAATTTTGAAATCATCATGCCTTTACTGTGAATTGGAGACATAATTAACTGGAATTTGGACATGGTGCTGATAAACCCATTTGATGATGTAGGGAAACAGATAATATAAATTAAATGGTGAGAATAAGTGATCGGAGTTAAAATGAAACGAGTAACAAACATGTTATTAAATAGTCCCAAAAAGAATAAAAAAATATTGAAAATTCATAACATATATAATATTCAATGCAGTTTGTAAGTTTTATAAAATTTAAAACAATTGTCCATCTACTTTAATGTCTACATGTAGCATTTAACTAATTTGATGAGACGGCGTATAAGTATTTCTTTTAAGAAAAAATAGTTACATAACTAAATACAAATAAAATGCATGGTCTACTTCTATATAATATTTTTTGGCCATCAATTTTCAAATCAAATGCATGGTTTACTTATATACAAATCAAACGCATGGTTTACTTATATATAATAAAATCTATATATTATATAAACATACATAGGTATATGGAACCATCATAGTTTAGCTATATTTATATAAAAAACAAGTTTAAAATTCTATTATTCACATTTAAAGTTAATTGAAAAATAAATTAAGTTATCAATTATGATGTTTTTCATATTTTTATAATTTTTGGTTCATTTCCACGCTTGGACAAACCAACAACAAACAGAAATTTCTCATATATCTATCAAAACTGGTCTTCACTCATGGTTAGCTGTATGTTGCTCTCTCATATATTACAACCAAAACCAGAACGACAATCATTCAAGAACAAAGTTTACATCTTATGAAACTGAAGAACATAGTCTATGTTTGCCATTTAGTTAAGTGTGTAGTTGCTTTAATTATTAAAATTTTCACTTTATATGTTTCCCTATATTTTAGACATCACTAACGTATACTATATTTAGCCTCGCATGCCATAACAAGAATTACAACCAGGATTGGTTCATTAAGAGGGTAAACAGTTCAACCGCTCAAGGTCAATTTATTATTAGAAATTTCTATTATAAAATTGAAAAGAGCGCAAAAATAATTTGTACGTATATAGTTTTATATTCATCACAAAATATACAAACGGTTACTGAATGAATTTTGAAATATATTTAAAAATTAGATAAATATAAAATTTTAAAAGCAAAAAAAAAGAGAAAATAATTTTTCTAGAACCCGAAACAGTGTTGAGCCGGTCATAACACAATTTAACTATTGTCAACTACGTATGCGTTAACTATATAACCTCATATGAGAAAATATGTATTTAAATATTAAATTAATGATTGCGATAACAACATATCAGGCATTGTCTTTTATTTATAAATTACTACTACCAGTCCTCTCTTTAAAATACTCTCCACCATATTATCAAAGACTATTAATCTCATACATTAATCAATTTTGTTTGATAATTAAACCTTTTCAATGCTCATATACAATGAAAAGAAACACATTAAAACTTCCAAAAATTATGCATGCAAATCATATTTTTTTGGTTACATAAACTGCACACAAAATTACATTATCGAAAATTAAACTAACTACTAATATAATGTAAAACACCAAACAAAAACGCAGATATATCAAAATTAAGATCAAATGGTCAATAATACAATTAATAGGTTTAAAAAGCCTACAAATGAAAAAAATCAAATTGTAAACCAAACATTA
>JABAYD010017819.1:0-14409 GCA_014822095.1 Diplotaxis tenuifolia
GGGGTTTCATATTCTCGAGTTTTAAGAAAAATAATCAAAACGGTTTTCAAGCTCTCGGGTTTTAGAAAAACAAGCTCTCGAGTTCTCGGTTTAAACGAAGTGAAGCAAAACAATCGAAAGGTAAAATAATAGTGATTATGAATCTAGCAATTAACAAGATGAAAACAAACGAAAACATCAAGTTTTATGGATCACATGTTTTATTTTCACGGTTTTAGGGTGGGTTCAAGCTTTACGATTTATAAAACGATTGGTATCATGCAATTTGCATGAATACCTAGTTTAGGGCTCTAAGGCTTTAGATCTAGGTTTTAGGGTTTAGATCCATTACCTTAGGTTTTGTTTTGTAGGGTTGAACGGACCACCACGAGACGGAGAGAAGACCGCGAACGGAACACCACACACTGAGCTTTCCGGCGAGGAGAGAGAGAGACAGGAGGCGCCGGTTTCTAGAGAGAGAGAGGCTAGATTTTTTTTTCTTTTTAGCTAGTGTAGGCGGGTCGTGCTGATAACGTGTTATGGAAGGATACGTTTTCTTATTCATATGCCAACATATTTATACAAGATAAATAATGTTAATCTAATGTTTATCTTAACAGAGGTAATTTTATTTAATAAACTGAATAAATAATCTGAAAAATCAGAAAAATTTACTTTTCGTATGCAGAAAACGCAAGATCAAACCACCAAACTGTAAGTAATATAAAATACGACTTGTATGTAGATCTTTAGAGATTGGATAACTATGTCGAACGATTATAGTAATTAAAATTTAGTAAATTGTTTGAAATTTGTTGAAAGGAAAGATGATTAATAAGGTGATCTATATAGATGAAGCTGAATATGAATGTTCATTTAGTTCACTTAAATGAAACATCGAGATGGATTACTTAGTAATTTTTTTTTAAAAAAAATTCAGTCAAATTGTTTTAAAAAGTTACTAAGTGTTCACCATGCATACAACCACTATTGATTCAGTAAAATTGTCAATGAGAAAACGATTCTATGTACAATGGAAAATTAGACATAGTTTAATTCTAAAAACTTACAAATTTCACTTTCATCTTTCTCATGTTTCTCTTATTTGTCTTCCATTTTCTTCTAAGTCAAAAGTTATTAAGAAAAAATCAAAGATTATACAAACAGAACAAGTTGTGACAAACGTGGTTAGGGAGTGTCGAGCCGCACAACAAGATTCTTTCCCGCACAAACCATCTAACTGAGAAACATCATGAGTGTAGTTGTAGTCAAATTCGAGTTATGGAGGTTTTACACTCCTTGCCTTAATAATGTGGTCTCCTTTGTATAAAGCCTCAAAGAAGATTTTGCAAATGCCAAACTATTTTTTTTATTGAAGATGATGAGAACAAGATTCTTTACTTGAATTATGCAACATGTGAAAGCAGAATGCATGAGGAGATTTCTATGTTTATGTTTTTAGTCTAGTATGAACTCTTATATGAATCATGTTTAAAATTTTATGTTTACGAGGCTATGTTAATGACTTAGTCCTTATGAGTTGGTGAGTTTATATTTATGAATTTTACTCTATTGAATTTTTCTTATGAACTTTGTTATTTTGAAGAATCAACGCAACTTTTAGACTTAGGTTAGCATATTATCATATGAAAGAAAAAATGATCAGCCCATAGTTACTGATGATATTGTTACTATTTATAGACCAAAGAATCAACTCCCACTAGTTAAGAATCAACCTCCGATGGTTGTTTGGCTTGATGGAGAAGTTATGGCTCTATTTTTTTCTAGGGGTATAAATATATAGGTGGTTATATCTCGATGGTTGAACTTTACATGTGCAATCTCTATGAGTTGATAAGCGAGGATAAATGAAACTCTCTATGGGAAACTACAGGAAAACCATCGCCTAGTCTTATAGAGCTGGTCAAAAGTGTGGTTGATGGAGTGGTCGATAAACACTCCAGGAAAGTTATGCACATCTTCTTAAATAGTAAGAACATATATCTTACCAAAGTACTTGTGAGAAAGTTTTTTTTCAAAATATTGGCAATTTCTCTTATGCTGCTTTTCCTTGTGAAGACTCAGTGACTATTTTGGTATGAATGAAGAAAAGAAAAAATGATAGACACCTAAACAAAAGCCTAATTCTAACGATGATTCTAATAAGGTTGGCATCTTTAATCTTGGAACTATGTTTGAAAATAATGATTCAGTAAAAAATTTCCAATGACAAAAACAACTTTATGTAAACTTGAAAATTTTAATTCTACAAACTTACAAGTTTCACTCTTATTTCTATCACATTTTTCTTTTTTGCCCATTTTCTTCTAAGTTAAAAGTTAATAGGAAAATGTCAAAGATTGTAAAAAAAACAAGCTGTGCAAACATGATTATGGAATGCGAGCATAATGCATGAGGAGATTTTTATGTTTATGCGTATGTTTTTAGTCTAGTATGAACTCTTATATGAATCATGTTTAAGATTTAATGTTTACGAATTTTATTTATGACTTAAGCTTTTGAGTTTACGTTTATGACTTTATATTTATGAATTTTTCTATGCATTTTGTTATTTTGAAGTATCAACGCAATTTTAGTGGACAATCAAGATACAATGAACACTAAGGTATGCAATAGTATGATCATATGTTATAATATGCCTATATGAATTTGACGTTGATAAGCTCTTAAATCAGATATCTTGTGCTTATATGGTTATCTAATGTTATGTTGCAGTGTTATGTCTGATTTCTAAAACGTATGCGGATTTGATGTTATAATTTTATAATAATGTTGTTTATGTCTGATTCTTATGTGGTTATATGCTTATGATTTGCATGATACATTAAGGTACTTAGTTTATTGAGGATGACGACATAGATTTGATATTAGATAAGAGAAACCATATGTATCCTCAAAAAATATATGGAGTCATAGAAGTATAAACACTTAGTACAGACAGGTCAAGGTGAATTTTGACAACATGATGTACAACATTTTTTAAAGAATATGAGGTATATACGGTATTTTTTGCATGAACGAATAAACATTTAAAATTTATGTAAGATTCTATAAAAAAAAATACATTAGAAAAATCTTACCATATGTTACCTAGAAGATAATAGTGAAACATTATTAAAATTATTGGACAAAATCTAGTCATATATGCTTTAGTTGAGAGAGACCAACATTCAGTTGAGATAATAAAAATAAACTTAATTATAAATACTTTATCAAAAGCTAATTGCATATGAAATAATATAATAAAAAGTATTTTGAGAAGATTTGTTTTTTTTTTTTCTGAATAATTTTTAAATATTAATATAATAACTGATTGAATATTTTAAATGTCATTAATATAATAATAATTGATTGAATATTTTGAATGTCATTATAACAAGAGTAATTCACTCAAATATACATTTTAAGTTTTTGTCACAAAAATAATAACTAATTGAAGATTTTTGCATATGCTTTGATAATCAAACCGTACCGTAAACTAAAAAATAATAGCGAAAAAATAAATTAGAAGAGCAAAAAAATGGGCTGGGCCTTAGACCCGAAAGAGGGTTTAGTCTGAATCTGGCAAGTGGTGTACGGTACCTATAGTGTATAGAGAGATAGCGACCACCTCACAAGCTTCGTCTTCACACCCATTCTCTTGCCCTAGATTTCGAGCGAGCGGGGGAGATTTCTAAATCTAGAGCAGCTCCGAGCTTCTCCCAGTTCGTCGTTTCTCTTCCTTCTTAAAAGCTTCGTTACCAGAGGTAAGCACCGAATTAAACTTAAACTCGTTTTCAATTTCAATCTGTAACTCGTTGTCTCCTTGCTTGTAGCAGTATCGGCATGAATTTGGTTTCACGGAGAGAAACCTAACTAGTAAATATGGATCTTCGTTCTAGGAATTAGGGTTTGGAATCGATTTAGATACTCCTCGTTCTTATACTAATTTGTAATTTTTTATGATCACAATTGTAGATACTCTTCGTGGCATTGGTGTTGAAGCTATGGAATTTGATGAGTATGAGTACTTAGAAAAGACAGTTGAGAATCCTCACCTGGAGAAGGAAGTTGGAAATGGCGGTGATGAAAAACCCAAATCTGAAGTGAAAGAGCGGAGTAGAAGTTCAAGGCATAGGAGTGACGACAAGAGGGATGAAGAGGAAGATGGTCGGCGTTCTAAACGGTCAAGATCTCACCGTTCACGATCTAGAGACAGAGAGAGGGATAGGCGTAGAAGTAGCCGGGACCACAGAGACAAGGAGAGGAGTGGTAGAGACCGCGATAAAGAAGAAAGAAACGGGAAAGAGAGAGAAAGAGACAAAGACAAGGAAGTGCGTGACCATGAAAAGGATCGGGAGAGAGATCGATCACGTCGAAGTAGAAGTCGATCAGAGAGGCGTCGGAGTAAGGAAAGAGAAAAGAGCCAGGATATCGAAACTAAGGAAAGAGACACCAAGGACCGTGATAGAGATCGCAGGTGCCTCTCCTCTTTCTTTTTTTTTTTTTTTTGTTAAACATTTTGGTCTTATAATTCATAAATGCCTACTGCGTTCAATCAATATACGTACTTGTCATTAATTGGGTTGAAAAGACGTATCCAAGTTAGTGATTATCACCGATTCTTACTTTGTCTCGTGGCTGCTTTGCCAAAGACTCCACGGTAGGTGCAGAATGTTATTGATGTAGTTGTGACTGTGCTTCCCGTTTTCTTGAATACACAACTGAATTTGGAGATTTTCTTTTACTTTTTTTGGGTTATGGTACAGTAGCTTTTATGTAAGCTAAACGTTTAACAGGTTCATAATGCTATTAGGTTCATTGGTATTGCCTTCTGTACAACTGATGGGGCTCGTTCCGTTTAAGATTATCATTGTTCTATAAGGTAAAAGGTTTTTGGTTAGACTTCAGGTTGGTCACGTGCTACATTTAAAATGAAAAATAAAGTTGTTAGTTTAAATTTATGAGTTTATTGTTCATCACTTGTTGACTTCGCATAGTTCCCTGCAGGGCCATCTCATGCTTCACGTGTGTACGCCTATCGGAGAAATTTTTCTCTATTTTGAACTGTCTTAATACTAACATATTGCTTCATACCAGAATATGCCTTCTGATATGTTGTCTATGGCATATTTAAAGATGTTGCGACCTGCGACATCTTGTAAATTTTGGATGAAGGTATCTAGGATCCAATGATGCAAGCTCACGTGTTTGTTATTTTGCAGACGCCACAAAGACAAAAAGGAGGATAAGGTAGAGCCTGAGGCTGATCCTGAAAGAGACCAGAGGACAGTTTTTGCCTATCAGGTATACCTGTTTGTGATAGCTACGGGGCCTTTGGAACATTATAACTTGATCAAGAATTGATTACTTTTTTGATTCCTGTACGTCAGATTGCTCTGAGGGCAACTGAAAGGGATGTTTATGAATTCTTCTCCAGAGCTGGAAAGGTTTGTCCTCCCCTCTTTTGGTTTAGTGACGCCATGCTGGTTCAGTTAAAGCTTTTTATAATGCACTCACTGTCTGCTGATGCTGTTATAGGTACGGGATGTGCGGATAATTATGGATCGAATTTCCAGGCGTTCAAGAGGAATCGGGTGAGTTTAAAACAGTTTGATTGTTTGAGACTTTTGTGAGGAAAGCAAGTTTCCCTTTATGTTAAAGAATCATTAATTGTTGATACATTGATAAAATCCAGTAGCTTTGGGGTACAGATTTTCAGTACTGTTCTCTAGTTTCTAACTTTGTCCTGGTTGCAGGTATGTGGAGTTTTATGAAACAATGTCAGTCCCTATGGCTATTGCTCTTTCTGGACAGCCTCTTCTTGGTCAGCCTGTTATGGTAAAACCATCTGAAGCTGAGAAGAATCTTGTTCAGTCAACAACTGCTGCCGCTGGAGCAGGCGGGATGCTGGGCCCCTATTCTGGTGGAGCTAGACGTCTTTATGTTGGTAATCTGCATATTAACATGTCAGAAGATGATCTCCGAAAGGTAAACTCTTTCATTTTTTCTTGAGCAGTTATGGTGTGACATGTTTGTAACACACCTTTAATTGTTTATCAAATTAACTCTCCAACTGCTATTATGCTTAATATTGGACATAGTTGTAATTGCTCCATCCTTCTGATCATAAAGCTCATGTTCATGTATAATAATACTTTTCTTTTGGCCTTCGTAGGTTTTTGAATCATTTGGGAGTGTCGAGTTGGTGCAGGTACCTCGTGATGAAACTGGCCATTGCAAAGGATTTGGTTTTGTTCAGGTATGTCGAGTCAATACCAGTCTTGACTTCTTCTTGATATGCTTTGTGATTTACAGCAATCTTGTCTTTTCAAAACCTTACAGTTTGCTCGCCTGGAGGATGCTAGGAATGCACTGAATCTGAATGGGCAGTTGGAGATTGCAGGTCGTGCAATCAAGGTATTGGTTGAACTTAATTTTGAAAATTTTATATGATATCAATCCGGAAGGCCACAGAGAGCTGTAGTTTTGCTAAGTATTTTCTAGACTCTAAGAAAAAATGATTCTTTCAACGTGGTGAAATGATGATATTAATAGAACGTGGGTTTTTTTGTTGCTTTGAGCAGTCAAAACCATATTGAGTCCATTACATTCTAGAGGCTTTCTAAACATGCATTTTGTATCGCATGTTATGTCTGTTGATGGTGTGTTTTTACCTTTCATTAGGTGTCAGCTGTAACAGATCAAACTGAAGTCCCAGACGCTGGACAAGCGCAAAACACCGGTGATCTGGATGATGATGATGGAGCGGGCCTGGTAAGTAATTTTCTTACTCTTGCTAACCTATCTTCCAAAAGAGAGCATATATTATGGATATATATTTAAGGGAGACTGAAGTATGTGTTTCATATAGATATAGACACTGCATCGTGCAAGATTTTGTATATATAGAAGCACAGTTTTATAATAAAATTAAATGAAATGGAGTACTTATCAAACACTGTTGGTAGACTGCCTTACCTGGTTCTTTATACTGCAGTCTCTGAATGCGCAATCGCGGGCAGCACTCATGATGAAGCTCGATCGCAGTGGAACTGCATCAAGGTTTCCCTGGCTCCTGTTACTTATTTGGGTGGATGTAGTTTGCGTTTTTCATATTCCAGTTCCACTAAAAACAAATCTTCTTTGCAGCACCGGCCTTACTGCAGTTCCATCTATTCTGGGTGGAGCTTCGACAGTCTCTCCTTTGGTGGCTCCTCTTGTACATGGGGGTTTCCCTGCTGTTGCTGGACTCGCAGGGCTCGGTGTGACTGTCCCAGCTGTTGTTGACCCTGTTGGTGTCCCTAGCGAATGTCTGCTGCTTAAAAACATGTTTGATCCATCCACAGAGGTCGGTGTAAACATTTTTCTTGTCTGCTTAACAATTTGTATCTCTCAAGCTAATTATTCATTAAACATGTATGTATCTCGCAGACTGAACTTGAGTTTGACAAGGACATCGAGGAAGATGTTCGAGATGAATGCTCCAAATTCGGAGAACTGAATCATATCTTTGTTGACAGGTGAGTGAGCTTCTGAATCCTGTCTTACTCTTTCTGCGACTGATCTATATTGACATTGATTTTCTGTTACTCACAAAAAACAGGAACAGCATGGGCTTTGTTTACTTGCGATTTGAAAACGCACAAGCAGCAATGGGAGCGCAACGTGCTCTCCATGGAAGATGGTTTGCCGGAAAGATGATTACAGCGACTTACATGGTACATGACTTGTTTCACTTCCAGACTGTTGGATTTCATTTCTCTACTAACGAATCTTCTTCTTCTGTTGTGTTGGCAGACTAGAGAGACTTATGAGGCCAAGTTCCCAGCAGAGTAATTAAAGAGCTTCATGAGATCGTAAGCCTGGGAAAAATTAGGTTTGTTTCTGGTGGAGCTAAGAAATAGTTTTCAGTATGGTTTTTAAAGCATCGATGGAAGATGGTATTTATGATAATGAAGCTTTTGTCTTATGGCTATTAAAGAAATCCAAATCGTTTGACGAATGTTTCTGTGTCAAATCTATGTTTGTCTTTTACCCGCTTCTTGTATTAGTAAACTCTCTCGAAACTGTGTGTTGGTTACTTTCTGTCTTTAATTAATGAGAACCTTTCTTTTAAGTTCACTCTCAATTTCAATTCCAATTCAGCATCTTGTTTTATTCCAAACACATTTAAATCTGGACAAGTTGATATATCATAGATTTTACCTTTTTCAGTTATGGTAAATAAGTGTTAGATATATTTATTATGTTTTGGAGTTTCTTTTTTTTTTTTTCTTGGTGAACACAACATTCATAAATTATGGCAATATCATGACTTATCCCCGCAAACACTAGGATATTTTGAAGTTTTTTTAGAGTATTTACAGATCTATGGACAATTTGGAGGAAAATAGTAATTTTGTCTTTTTGGAGTCCTTTAAGTGTAGAATTTCACAAATGCGTCATATGTTTAGCTATTGATGTAGACCTTCCGATCGTTAGATTAATCTCATCTTTTGACACAAGATAGAGATTTGAGTTAGCTTTCCAATGCCGTCTGTATGAGGTCAATCAACATCCTATATAAGAAGTTATGCATGTTTTACTGACGAGTGGTTTGTCTGCCTCGCGAAAGGAAGCTGTCGAGAAGAGGAACGCATGTCGGTGATGCGGCACACTCGATATCGATTGATATTGATCCCAGAACGCGGGCCGAGTATGTTTTCTGATAAACTAAAGCCCAGAAGCCACACAAAATTACCAAAATACCATGGTCGACCAGAAACCCTATTTATGTATTTCTAAAGCCATTGTTGACCGCTATGCTTTTTTTAACGCTTTCTTTACCTTTACTTTGTTCTTGTTCTTAGTTTTAGGAGAGAAGGGAGAAACTCCATCAGAGTCCTCCTGGAACTCCTTTTGTTTCTTTATTGCTTTTATATTTTATATCTATTCATCAATGATTTCTGTGACAAACTTCATGTCTAGATAAATCCACCTGTTAGGTTTAGGATTTAAATAGGTTAAGGGGACTTGCCCCAACTATAGGATTGCTAATTGTGATATTCATTAATAGGATGTTCTTAATGCTTGTATCCTAGAATTGCTACCTAGAAACTTGATCTAAGGAATTTGGATGTTTGAGCAACCTTTAAACAATATTGTCCTGAATCTATTCTATTAAGTTAAGATTGTTAAAGTCTAGTGATTAGCTAACCTAGGAATCTTATTGAGCCTTATTTAACCTGCACCTAAAGCTTAACTACAAGCGCGTCGATCCATATCCCTATAGGATAATTGATCGAAAAGGTGCATCGATTGATATTCCTCTAGAATAATTGATCGACGCTTCTATTGATCAGACCTCTTTTAGCCGGGTTAACCTTGTTGGGTCCTTAGTTATAGTTAATAGACTTATTGAAACCCTCCTGAATCCATTTGATAAAAACAAATCAGAACCGAATTTGATATAAATACCAAATAAGTTTTATTTTACAGTTTTTCCAGGTTGTAGGTTTTACCTGAACTAAAACTGAACCTGAATGAATATTTGAAACTCGAAATTTCTAAAAAAATAACATATCAAACTCGAACTCAATCTTGAATAAATACTCAAAATACTATAAAATATTATTGAGTATTTAAGAGCAAAACATTAGTGATTAGTCTATTAAATTGAATCATTCAACATTACTTAATTTATTATAAATCATATGTGAATGACCCATAACCAAGACCAGAACCGACCAAGCTCAATCCAAGTTGGTCATAGGCGGTTTAGAGGAGTTTCCATTTATCTATGTATTCCTTATTCTAGTTGGTTTATGTTTGGATACTTTTCATATTTCTATATCTTGTAATCCCTATATAAAGGGACCTTATGATTAATGAAGAAGAGACCAATTCCCCTATTAGTTTACAACATGTTATTAGCACGATTGTTCTCAAAATCCCTAAGCTAAAAATCCGACTAACAAAAACCCTAGCTCTACTCACCGGCGATCACACAACCTCCACGGCTCTTTCCTTTTTCGGAGAAAACCCTAGACCGGCTTTCCTTTTCTCGGCAAGCCAATTTTTCTTTTCTCGGAGAAGCCCTAGCTCGCGAACAATCGCACTTGAGTCTTTCCTTTTCTCGGCAATACTCTAACCGAGAAACCCTAATTGCTGATCCTCCATCCCGAGCTCAAACGCCGACTAGAAGCTTGTTCGACGATCACTCCGGGAAGCTCTCAACCGCGTGTAGCTGTCCATTCGATCTAATCCTTCTTGGTGTTCTGGTTTTCAATCTTACAAGATCAAAGGTAATCACCTAAAACCCTAATAACAGAAACCGATATTCTAAGGTTGGAATCAAGAAATTTATGATAGGATATCGGTTAGATTTTGTGATTACTTGATCATATAGAACCGGATGATATGATTAAAATTAAAATTGGTTGTTTGATCGATTGATGATTATGAGGTTTAGGTTGATTGAATGTTTAATCTAAAATCTAAAACCCTAAAAGTTTTGAAAACCCTTAATCATATATTGTTAAAACCGGGTGATAGTTTTATAAATTGGTTTGCGGTTTTAAAATTGGCTACTTGTCATGTTTGAAACCCTAATCTAAATCCCCAAACCCTATGCGTGATTGTTTGTATGATAAACCCTAAATTTGAATCCGCATTGTTTTATAAAACGTTTGGTTGCATGATTATAAGTATTTATGGCCGTATGACCTTATCATATTGATCACTCGTTTTTAATATGCATTCGTATGAATTGATTATGTGATCAGATGTCAAAAATTAGCAATCTGGACTATGCTGCCCCTAATCTCTCCGGAGATAACTATTTGCAGTGGACATTGGATACTAAAATTTACCTAAGGTCAAAAGGATTCGGTGAGACTATCATCGAGAAGAATAATGAGAATGACAAGAATAGATACCAGGCAATAAGTATTATCCGGCATTATCTTGCTGAGGGTCTAAAAGATAGTATCTCACTATGGAGAATCTACTAGACTTTTGGACCGCTTTACAATGGTGTTACTACCAAAAGCTAGATATGATTGGAAAAATCTCAGGTTCCCGTGGATGAATACAACTTAGTCTTGTTTAAAATTGTTTCAAAGATGAGATTATGTGGTGAAGAAGTAATTGGGAATGAGTTACTAGAAAAGACCTTCTCGACATTCCATTCAAGCAATGTCTTGTTGCAACAGCAATACCGAGAGAGAGGCTTCACCACCTACACTGATCTGATCTTGTGTCTACTCTTGGCCGAGACAAATAATGAGTTACTAATGAGAAACAGTGAGACGAGACCTCCCGGATCAGCCCCATTACCGGAAGCCAACAAGGCTGAAAAGGAAAAGAAAGATCCTAAAGAAAGAAACCACGTCTAAGATAAAAGGTCACACGACAAAGGTCGTAGTGGGTACAAGGGACGTGTTGGTCGTGACAACTACAACTAATACGGCTGTGGGAAAGGAAACCACAATAACCGTGGTCGTGGTACCAGCTATGGTCGTGGTCGAGGAAGTTATGTATGTGGCCGAGGTGGTATATCAAAGCCTCCTCACTCGACCAAATCAGTTTGTCACAGATGCGGGATGAGTAACCATTGGGCTAAGACTTGCATAACCCCTAAACATTTATGTGATCTCTATCAAGAGAGTCTTAAAGGCAAGAATTCGGAAGCCCATATGGTTCATGATGCGGGGTATGATGGAGATGATGATTCCGACCATAAAGATCTCATGGATTATGAGACTTAAGATTGTCTGAAAGACTACTTTCGACATCTTGTTTGTTTTGATTTGATTTGATTTTATGATTTCATTGCTTTGTGTTTTATTCCCATTGATGTTTTAAATTTATAATACGAAGTTTTATTTTATAAAAGTTTTATAAAAGGCTCTAAGATTATGATTATTATTATTATTCATTGAATGAAAGATGAGATGAGTATACTTGTGGTGGATAGTGGTTCAAGTCACAGAATTCTTAGAGAAAAAAGATACTTCATAAATCTCACAATGCAAAGTGCCAATATACACACAATTGCAGGTGTAGCTAACCTTATTGAGGGCCACGACCAGGCTTATATATTGCTACCTAATCGTACGCATCTAGAGATATCTAATGCCTTATATTCACTCAGCTCTAAAAGTAGCTTATTGAGTTTCAAGGACATAAGAATGAAGGGTTTCCATCTTGAAACAAAGGATGAAGAACATAAAGAGTTCTTTAACCTTACTGAAATCGTCCAAGGGAATAAGAGAGTCCTAGAAACTATTCCTGCAATATCTACTGGTCTATACTATGCAAAGATTAGTATGATTGAGGCTAATGCAGGAGAAAATTTCACTTTATGGCATAACCGGCTTGGCCATCCCGGTTCAAGTATGATGCGTAAAGTGATGATGAATTCTAAAGGGCACACATTAAAACGAGTTATCCTACAGAATCTCACGTGTGTGACAAGTACACAAGGGAAACTCATTACTAGGCCATCACCAGTCAAAGTAACAAAGGAAACGATAAATTTTCTGGAAATAATTCAAGGAGATATATGCAGACCAATATTTCGATATTTCATGGTCCTGATTGATACATCGACCAGATGGTCGCATGTTTGCTTACTATCCACACGAAATTTTGCATTTGCACGATTGCTTGCTCAGATATTACGACTGAGAGCACATTTTCCAGCGTTTAATGATTACTGTATGTCCATGGGGATAAGTGTGGAACACTCCGTGGCACATGTACATACACAGAACGGCTTAGCAGAGTCTTTCATTAAACGGATCCAGCTGATAGCCCGACCACTTCTCATGCGGTCGAAACTCCCGGTATCAGCATGGGGACATGCCGTATTACATGCATCAGAATTGATCCGCATCAGGCCATCTAGTGAGTATAGATATTCACCATCCTAATGACTTACGGGTCATGAGCCAGACGTGTCCCATATTAGAAAGTTTGGATGTGCCGTTTGTTGGACCCGATTCCTACATTAGGAAGACGGGCCCGGCCCATTTACAATTGGCAAAGACAAGGCCATACCAAAGACAAACGACGTCGGAACCATCGTCAGGGCCAGTCCAGGAAAACAAAGGGAGGGCTCAAGCACATGTAGAGACACATTGAAGACGGGCCCGAAATGAGGAACAAGGACGTCGAGGTCAAAGTCCCGAAGATCGCGAGGGTAGTTGAGAAGGATCAGCTAGAGATTTACTACAAAATGAGGAAGAGTGGAGAGAGGAAGACACATTGAAAACCCTAGAGCTTACACAAACACGAAGATTGACCTCATCCGCCTCTCACATTCTCTCTTTAGTTCGATCTCGTTGTTATTTCATTTCGATCTTAAGTATACTCTTTGTAATCAATGTATTATCAATAAAGTCCATTTTTGTCAACTGATATCCGATTATATCGTTGTGTTCTGAGATCATCGTTGTCCACTTATTTTGTTTTCCCTCGATTAAACACATAATCACTATCAAATACTTACTTAGTGTAGATTTTAGGATATACATTTTGCACCGTTTGTGGGGAAGATAAACAAAAAACGCCCTTGCTAAGAACCCGATCTAGGATTTCTAAGAACGAATATGGACCCAGATCGATCCCGATCTAAGCACACCGAAAGAGAAGTAATTAATCAGAATACATCGTGACTGGATACAGCGACTTCATCTGACAAGATCTGCTCATCCCACGATAACACCAGAACCTCATCTAAGAGGAAGGAAATTTCTCAAGCAATAAGCCCCTACAAGAATTCCGATGAGTAGCGAAGGACGATGAACAAGACACCCCAAAAGAAGCCCCAACTCGGATAAAAACCGTGACTTTTCACGCACACAAAATCACCAAGCTCGATATGCCGCACGACGACGCTCTAATCATCGCCATCGATCTTGCGGGATTACACTAACAAAAGCTCTCATAGGTACAAGGAGCGCTGATAACATCCTCCCACAAGATACGTTTCGACTAATAAATCAAGCTCGACACACGCTCAGCCGAGAAATGACCCTTCACATCGAGTTCGACGGAAACAAAATGCGATTCCAAGAGACCGTATCGGTCGCGACCAAAACTCAGGATCTAGAAATAGAGGTCAGATTCGCCTTAACCGATCATCCTACGCCGTTTGACATGGTCCTGGGCCGGCCTTGGTTGCATAAGATGCGGGCAGTCCCATCCGTTTTTCACCAGTGCATGAAATTCATATCACCCACCAGATAAAAATGATCAATATCAGCCAGAAGAAATTGAGAGCGTTCTACATGGCGCAAATTAAGCAATTGTGCCCACTGATGTTAAGAGTTTTCAAGGCTCCTAAGTCAAATGATAGTATAGTGAAGTAAGTTGTCGAACCAGTTCCGAGGGATTAAAAATCAGAGAGAATGCAAGTATATGCTTAATCTAAGTGCAACCGAT